>MU188516.1:33651-61495 GCA_016904865.1 Pissodes strobi | reverse complement strand
AACACGATCTCTCATGCGTTTGATGTCATGTGGCAAATGCACTTTTTCACGATTTGAGGCTTTATACTAGAATAATAGAAACATTTTCAATGTGAAAATATAAGAGTGGCTTTAAAAACACAAAAGGTCATGTGAAAAATTCGCAATTATTAAAATATTAATGGTTTTTTGCTCACGCTAGTGGTGACGGGCATTTTATTTTTGTCGTACTTATTTTCTTTTCTCACTATTGTCTTTATCCAAATTTGTGTAAATAACAGAATTTTAATAAAGACATATTTGTTAAACCGATTATACGTGTAATTGAAAAATTGCATGCATATCCAATATCTAATCAGAGAACTGTCTTTATAAATCTTACCTGAAAGGGTCTTTGGGACATCTAAAAAATTAAAATGCTTCACCAACTTTTGTAATACAAGTGTCCGCACAGCAATATCTCGTCATTGTAGCGATCTTAATAATTATTTATTTCAATGCGACTCAACAGTATTCAATATCAAGGCGTTTGCACACTGACTGTAGATTCTCCCTCGTAGCGGAGCCATCGGTGGCCATGAAGCAGATTGATCAGGATTCGCTTCGAAGCTAAAAACTGTCGGCGAAATTGGAAATTTGTCTCGAGTGAACCTACCGTATTTATTTATTTAAACCGTGATTATAGTTGGGTTAGTTCTAAGAACGTTCCCTACCCGAGTTCTCGGGAGTTGATCTTTCGCACATCATCTCTCAAGCTTGTTCCAAGCATTGACCTCTCCACTGCTCGATGTGTGATTTGAACCTTGTTTTCTTTTTTTTATCTGCGTGTTGACGATATTGTCTCTGTATCACATGTCAGGACTGCCATACTGGCAGTGTATATACTTAATATATTTTACTATTAAAATTTATAAAGATTTCTTGTGACATCCAGGTGATTCCTATTCTTCTAATTTCTGAGGTTTGGTAATTTTTGCCTAATGAACTCCATTAGCAATATAGTTAAACATATTCGAGAGCACTTTTAAATCTCTAGCCTTAACTTTTCACATATCTACAGATTTGATTACTGTGATTTTACTTTCGGTTCGTTTCGAGCAAGATGTATGAGAATGGTTGATGTAGTTCCTCCAGCTCAATATTTCCACTGAACTGTTGATAAAACAATATTATCACATAGCAGATAGTAAATGTTTTGGATATTTTACGCAATAGATCTTCTTATAGACGCTTTTCGATCATATATATGCTTTTTCTATCACTGAAAAGGTAATTTTTCCACCGTATTTTAGCAGCTCTGCTATAAAGCTGTCCTTCCCTGTGGATTTGGTATTCTTCATTTCTGAGAGAATCATCTTTATATCGGATTTTCTTTGATGAAGGTCTAAATAATTTAAGATGCGATGCTAGTTGTATTGTTATATGGATTCACATAAATATTTTCTTCAACATTTGTGATCGGTGCACCTTTTATTGATTGAATATAACCTCCAATTCTCCCGGTTTGAAGATTTTCCTAACCGGAAGTTAGATTTTCCTTTGTATGTGAAGCTTGATTTTTTTCGTGTATTTCCTCACTCTGTTTGAATTGTTTTATTTAGAACTTCTGCAGAATATGGCTAGATGGCAACATTTTATACTTAGTGACAGGTTTTGCTCCTTGATATCTAGAGAGGCGATTTACAAACAATTCTTGTATATTTAACTATTAATCTTTCGCCGGATAATGCGTAATTATTATCCACAAAATAATTTTCTTTCACTAAATTGTTTCTGTAAATGGTTGTATATTACCCTAAGGAATTAATTATTCTTACATACAAAATTCAATATTTAGGTACTACTGAGTGATAATCTAAATCACATCTTTCCTTTAAATAGGATATCATTTATTTATTAGCCTCTATTTTTCTCAATCGAAATCCTGTTTGCAATATTATATTTTACGACTATTTCGCTGTCTAGCTTCAAAAAGTATATGAATTTTTACGGTCTTTCATAAACGTTTCCTGTTTCCTAGAAAAGTGGTTGTAAATTGTTCTTTAATATGTATATAATTTTCACGCGCTGGATTTTGGGCCGCATAACATATATTTATAATGGAACTCGCGTTTAGGGAAAGACATTGGAAAAAATAAAGGGAAACTATTTCTGCGTTGTAAATTTTTAATACAATTTTTGGAAACTGAATAAAGTTTGCGTCAGGATAAATCTATCAATTGTATACTGCCTATTTAGTGAATTTTTGATACAATTTTCGGAAATTGCGTACCTGTTCACTGGAATGCACAGATTCATTCAAATTCAAATAAATGCATTTATGTGAAAACTTATTGAAAATTTTTCCATAGTAAAATTGGCTTCTAGGTAAGGATATATTTTTATTTTTGTTCCTTACTTATATGCAAATACATAATAGAAAACTTTTCGAAACAGTTGCCATTGCCTCATTTAGTCAAAACTTCTATAAGTTAAATGTGTAAAGTTTTAAAGCCATCTGCACTTAAATCGCTGCATTCTACAATATTTGCACTCAAGCCATATTCTCAATTTTTCGTCTATATTGGAAAATATTTCTCTATTTGCCTTCTATTTCCCTCCATCGAAATACTATTACTAATATTAAAGTTTACGACAATTTTCGCTTAGACTAACTTCAAAAGTTCAAAAATGATATGAATTTGTATGGTCTTTGGCAAATATTTCCTGTTCCCTAGAAAAGTGGTTGTAAATCGCTATGTAAAGTATATACAATTTTGCATGCTGAATTTAGAAGCCTAGCCTATACCACATATTTGACATAAAACTCGAGTATATGGTTTAAATTGTATAAAAATAATGGGGAAATATGCATGTGTTTTGAACCTTTTATTAAGTTATTTGAAATAAAAAAATTCACAGTCCTTCACAAAGATAACACCGGGAGGGGGGGACATTGAAAATGCCGAAGCAGAACGCAACGCTTATTGAAATTGAGATATGAGAAAACTCATAATTGTGTGGAAATATATAGTTGATAGAAGTTTGGGTGAGATCAAGTTAGATTACGTAAGTTTAGTTTACCAAAGTATACCAAATAAATGTATATTACTTTAAGTCTCGTTCTTTTTTACAATTTAAAACGTTATAAGTGTGGTTGTAAAAAGCAAAAGACCATTTGCATTCGATTCGCCTCACATTCCTCGATCTAACGATATGAAACACGACTAGTCTGTCGTGAGAAACTAAAAGTCGCCCCTACCCACCCCTAACACAATCTAATGTAAAAATTTACTTTTAGCAGATTACACAAGGTTAGTTTACCAAAATATACCACATAAATGCATATTACTTCAAGTTTCGTTCGTTTTTACTGTTTATAACATTAGTGGTGGTTGTAAAAACTGCATTCGATTGGTCTCTCAATCCCCGATCTAACGCGGTTAGTTTCACTTAGTATCAACTTATTTTACTCATTTGAGTCGGTTCCAATACGTTATAATCGATTTTAATAGATTTGGTTAGCTTTGGTTAGTCGTCTAATCAATTTTCGGTTAGTTTCTCTTAGTCGCAACTTTTTTTACTTATTTGAGCCGGTTCCGTTACGTTATAATCAATTTTATTAGATTTGGTCACTTTTGGTTAGTCGTCCAATCAACCTTCTAATAGTTTCCCTTACTCTTAACTTATTTTAGTCATTTGAACCGGTTCCGACACGTTTTAATAAATTTTAATTGATTTGGTTAATTTGGTTTAGTCGTTCAATCAACTTTCGGTTAGTTTCACTTAGTCTCAAATTATTTTATTTTCATTCATTTCAGTCGGTTCCGATCCGTTATTATCAATTTTAATAGATTTGGTTAGTTTTGGTTAGTCGTCCAATCAACTTTCGGTTAACTTCAATTTATATTCGATACGTTATAATTAATTTTAATAGATTAGATTATTTTTGGTTGGTCGTCGAATCAACTTTCGGTTAGTTTCCTTTTGCCTTAACTTATTTTAGTCATTTGAACCGGTTCCGATACGTTATAATCAATTTTAATGGATTTGGTTAGTTTTGGTTAGTCGTTCAATTAACTTTCGGTTAGTTTCACTTAGTCTCAAATTATTCTATTCATTTGAGTCGGTTCCGATAAGCAATCGACTCAAATCGGTTATTCGTCTAATTAACTTTCGGTTCATTTCCCTTAGTATCAACTTATTTTAGTCGTTTGGACCGGTTACGATTCGTTAAAATCAATTTCAATGGATTAGGTTATTTTTGGTCAGTCGTCGAATCAACTTTCGGTTAGTTCTACTTAGTCTCAACTTATTTTACTTATTTGAGTCGGTTCCGATACGTTATAATCAATTTTCATAGATTTGTTTAGTTCTGGTTAGTCGTCCAATCAACTTTCGGTTAGTCTCCCATAGTCTTAACTTATTTGAGTCATTTGAAACGGTTCCGATACCTTATAATCAATTTTTAGGAATTTGGTTAGTTATGGTTACTAGTCAATCAAGTTCCGGTTAGTTTCACTTAATCTCAAATTATTTAACTTATTTGAGCCGGTTCCGATATGTTGTAACGAATTTCAATACATTTGGTTAGTCGCCCAATCAACTTTCTGATAGTTTCCCTTACTCTTAACTTATTTTACTTATTTAAGGCTCCGATACACAATAATCAATTTTAATATATTTGCTTAGATTTGGTTATCGTCCAATTACCTTTCGGTTAGTTTCACTTAGTCTCAACTTATTTTAGTCCCCTGAACCGGTTCCGACGCGTTATAATTAATTTTAATAGATTTGGTTAACTTTGGTTAGTCGTTCAATCAAGTTTCGGTTAGTTTTACTCAATCTCAACTTGCTTTATTCATTTGAACCGTTTCCAATACGTTATAAATAATTTTAATAGATTGGGTTATTTTTGGCTAGTCGTCAATTCAAATTTCGGTTAGCTTCACATAACTTAATATCAACTTATTTTAGTCAATTGACCCGGTTGCGATACGTCCAATCAACTTTCGGGTAGTTTCACTTAGTCTCAACTTATTTTACACATTTGAGTCAGTTGCGATACGTTTAATAAATTTGGTTAGTTTTGGTTAGTTGTCTAATCAACTTCCGGTTAGTTTCACTTAGTCTCAAGTTATTTTACTTACTTGAGCCCATTCCGATACGTTATAATGAGTTTTAGATTTGGTTAGTTTTGGTTAGTTAAATCAACTTTCGGTTAGTTTCAGTTAGCCTTAATTTATTTTTGTCATTTGAACCGATTTCGTCCTCAGAAACAGACTAACACGATCTCTCACGTATATTACGTGATGTGCCAAATGTAGCATGCACTTTTTCGTGATTTGATACCCCATAATAGGAAAACAAAAACATTTCCAATGTTAAAAGTTAGTGGATTACTGATATCATTATTGCCGACAAATTTGATGAAGAAAACACACTAGCAAATTTGACATTACTATTATCTATTATGACACCTTTATACCTATAGTGATATTTTGCCATCTACCTATTTTGATAAACTAGATATTCAAAGGTTTTTGCTTTGAAATTTTATTTTCCTCTAAAAAAAATCGAATGAGGCACGTCTAATGGCTGCGCTTTAACCGGAAGCTCTTAAATATTAATTATCTGTGCAGAAAAAGGTAAGGAGACTTCAATTTACTTTTGGATTAAAAAAATTGTAAAAAACTTTATTAGTCATAATAGTCGGGCTTAGAGTAATATTAGCAAAATTACGTTTCAAACTACATATATAAAAAAAATTAATTTAAAAAAAAAAAAGTTTTTATCTTTTTCGAGATTTTTGCATCTAAAATGTCTACTCAACTGTGAAGCATTTTTAATATACGCCTGTAAATAACTTTTGACTAGATTGGATGACGTCACGCGTAAGCCGTCAAGAGGTAATGATTTGGCGGAGAAGAGTTATACGCCTAAAATCATACACTTCAAATGGATGGGATCTTGAAAAGTTTCGAAAAAATATGTTTAATGAATGCAACCAAAACTAAAAAGAATAAAATTAGCGCCCATAAGATATGCCATTTTTTTATTCAGAAATAATTACTCACATCAGCACCGTGATGTTATCAGTTTTCAAATCCACTCTCTTCCTAGTAAGTATTTGGTCCTACGAGCCGGATCTGAAAAAGCGTAGGGGAACTCTGTTCAAGGTGACATGCATTTTTTAAGCCGATAAAAATATTGTTAGGTTAGTTTGGGTTTTTTATAAGTACGTTCCTTATCCGAGTTCTCCGAAATTGATCATTTCGCACATTACCTCTCAGGCTGATTCCAAATTCCAAGCATCGACGTCCTCACTGCTCGATGCGTAATTTGGACCTTATTTTCTGATTTGCGCGTTAACGACATTGTCTCCGGACCGTACAACAGAACTGGCATGTTGGCAGTATATATGCTTAATATATTTTACGAGTAAAGCTTATAAAGATTTCTTGTTACTTGGGGCCACCCAGGCGATTCCTATTCTTTTAGCAATTTCTGAGGTTTGGCTCTCTTTACCTAATGAATCTCCAAGGTATTTTTGAATATCTAGCCTTAGCTTTTCACACTTCTCCAAAAGATATATGAGAATGCTTGATGTAGTTCCTCCAGCTCATTCTTTCCGTTGCTGCTAATAAGTCAATATTATCTGCATATCGCATATGGATATTGACGCAATAAAACTTTCTTTACAGACTTTTCATCCATGTACTATACGGTTCTTCTATCACTGCCAGGTAATTTTCCCATCTTTCTTCAGCAACTCTACTACAAAGCTGTCCTTTCCGGCGTATTTGTTATTTTTCGTTTTTGGGAGAACTTATTTCATATTGGACTCCCTTTGAATGACTGAAGGTCTAAATGATTTGACCTGCGATGCTTCGTTGAATGCTGTATGGCTTCACATAAATATTTTCTTAAACATTTGCAATCAGTGGATACAACATAGCCTGAGAATCTCAAGGTTGGAAGATTTTCCTAACCAGAAGTTAGATTTTTCTTTTGATGCGATGCTTGATCTTTCTGATGCATTTTCTCAATTTATTTGAATTATTTTATTTAGAATTGAGATATTCGGATAGCATTTCTTTATTTGCCTCTATTTTTCTCCATCGAAATGCTGTCCCAACATTATATTTTACTACTATTTTCATTTAGTCTAGCTTCAAAAAGGGTATGAATTTTTACGGTCTTTCGTAAATGTTTCCTGTTTCCTAGAAAAGTGGTTGTAAATTGCTCCTTAATGTATGTACAAATTTCCCGCGCTGGATTTTGGGTCGCATGAGGTATATTCATAATGGCGTTCGCATTAAGGGAAAGAAACTGAAGAAAAATAAAGAGAAAATATATGTGTTGCAAGTTTTTGAAAAAATTTTTAATGTTCGATTTAAAATTGCGCCAGGGTAAATAATAAATTTGCGAATGTGTTTAGTGGAATGCACCAAAAATTTAAATAATTGCAGTGATATGAAAACTTGTTTTCATTGCAAAACTCTCCTCTGCTTCCAATTGGCTTTTTAGTTACAAAATATTTTTAATTTCTTCCGTATTTATCTGCAGGAATATAATAAGAAACTTTTCCAAATAGTAGTCATTGTTTCGACTAATCAACATTAAAGTTATATTTATATTAGTTTATATTTTACAACTTAAGGGTTTAATTATCTGTATTCTGTAATATTTACACTCGAGCGAGATTCTTCATTTTTATTCTAAACTGGGTTTATTTGTTTTTTATTTTTCTCCATCTAATATTACACTTTACGACTATTTTCGCTTAGTTTAGCTTAAAATGTTTAAAAAGAATATGAACTTTTACCGTCATTCGCAAATATTTCCTGCTTCCTAGTAAAGTGGCCGTAAATGGCTGTGTAATGAATGTGTATTTCGCATGCTATTTATATAAACCTCGCGTTTATAGCATAAACTGTATAACAATAAAGAGGAAATATACATGTGTTTTGAACTTTATACAATTTTTATAAAACCTTGAAAAGTTAGTGGAATACAGGTATTAACAATTATTGTACACCTGATTTCTGCAATATATGGAAAATTAAAATTAATGCATTTTGTAAAAACCTGCTAAAAGTCCTTAATGGCAATTTTTCCTTCACTCGGCTTAAAAAGAAATTGAAATTCCAAACATATTCAATATATTTTCAGTGATTATTATCTCAACTACTCAAAATATAATTTCCATTTAAAATCCATTCAATGGTTTAATTCTTACTCTGCATAAGCAATATTTACTATACTCTACGTACAGGGTTATCCAACGAGGACTAGACAAAACGATTTTTTGACTTTCCCTGTACTCTTATAAAAAAAAACTGAAATAGCCTACTTATGTAATTTTCTCCCGCGAATTCGGATATGTTCAGCAAAAAACAATTGAGCATCAAATAAAAGTGCTAGGGGTCACTTTGATATTTTTTTAAATGGAACACCCTCTATATTACTACATATTTGGACTCTCTAGAAAAATCTAAACACATTTTGTGTATAATATCCTATACCTATCTTTCGCTGTTTACCAAATATTGACATTGAAAGTCGGGTATTTTGACACTTTGACAGGCTCTAAAATCTAAACCGCACAAGATCAAAGAAAACGGTTTGCACATTCCTATATAAAGTTTTTATAAACTATCGAATGACAGTATCTTCGAATTTAACCTGCGGAGAAAATTAACCGGAACTTTTAAACCTCCGGTTAAATTCAAAGTTACTATCATTCGATAGCTTATGAAAACCCAAAATAGGAATGAGCAAACCGTTTTCTTTGATCTCGTGTGGTTTAGATTTTAGAGCCTGTCAAAGTGTCAAAATGCCCGACTTTCAACTGTCAATATTTGGTAAACAGCTAAAGATAGGTATAGGATATTATGCACAAAATGTGTTTAGATTTTTCTAAAGAGTCCAAAAATGTAGTAATATAATTCCATTCCATTTAAGAAATATATCAAAGTGACCCCTAGCAATTTTATTTGATGTTCAATTGTTTTTTGCTGAACATATCCGAATTCGCGGGAGAAAATTACATAAGATGGCTATCTCAGTTTTTTTTTATAAAAGTACAGGGAAAGTCAAAAAATCGCCTTGTCTAGTCCTCGTTGGATAACCCTGTACACTCAAATTATTTATTATACTATTAATTTTCGCATCGAAAGTGTTCACCTCAGAAGTCAATCATTTATCGCATTAAGGCAGAGAAGAGTTGCGAACATCTAAGCATCCACTTCAAATGCACGGTAGCTCAAGGAATACTGAAGATAACTAACTATAGGATAGGAAGCACGCGGAACTGAACTATCTAAACCAGTATCCAACAGGTAGCTTCTTTATTTATTTCGACATTACGCACGGGAGCACCGTCAATTAAAAAAAAATTTAATCACTAAAATATATCGTCTACTCCTCTCCTAGTAGATGATTGGTTGGTCGAGCCGGTTCTCAATAATGAAACTTTGATCTTCAACGTGACATACATTTTTTGAGCCGATAAAAATATTATAAACTGCTGTTAACTAGAAACACATACCAAAGATTTTTAGCCTAGATATTTCCTACGTATTACCAAAAAATAGTGAGGTTTTCAGGGCACATGTCAAGCCCTATCGACTAGGCTACTGGGTGCTCTTAATCATAAATATTAATTTAATATTTTGGATATTTTCTTCTATCATAGGGCACTCGTGTGCGGAGATGTTATTTGACACGGTTCTTGAATAGATGTAGGCTGTAATTTTGTTAAAATAGTAGTCCTGAGAGTGAGTTCCATAGCGATGCAGTGCGCCAGTCAAAGGAGTCATTTACCTAGTTTACACTATCCCGTCTAAAACGGTTTTATGGAATGCATATTTTCGAAAACGCATGTATAAACACGTCTTTAAACGTTTTGGGAGAGAAAATGCGCATTATCTCAAACCGTTTTACGAATGTGGATTAGCTTGCCGAAAAATGGATTTTGGGACTGTGTAAACACCTAAACCGTTTTCATGATCAGTGCTGCCAAGAATGTTACGTTTTCGTACAAATATTACCGAATTTACTAACGCCGAAGTTGCCAAATAGTATACCCATAGGAAAGAATTAGTATAAAACTCCATATTTGCAGAACAAATCTCACATGAATTATTAAAATAATAAATCAACAAAACCTACAACTTGAGAATTTGGTTATAGGTTAATGAATGTTAATGTAATATTATTATTAAATTAAATTGGCAATACTCTAATCAGCTGTTTTAAATTCGCTTTGAATAGCCGCAAATAAACACTCGTTCTAATGCGCATTTGTCATAAGCCGGTTTGGATTAAAAACGAATTAAGAGTATGTGTAAACGTGGTAATTGTAAAGCGACGTTCGAGGTGTTTCCAGTTGTTCAACGAACAGGTGCGGTCTTGCTGTATGTCACGACTGTCTGACAGGCGTTGCTAAGGGCGGGATGAGGCAGGCCAAATCCTAGGAACATCTGCCGTGAAAATATCTATATAACAGAGATATCTCGGCCACTTGTCTGAGGTGTTCTGGACTATCTAAATCCCAGGTCAACTCTGGGTCGCCGACGAGGCGCATAGTTCTCTTCTGAGTGGAATCCAGCATCTGTAGGTTGTGCTTTGGTCCGGTACCCCAGATGTGTGAGCAATTTTCTAAGCACGGTCTTATTTGCGCTTTGTAGAGCCAGAGAAGCTGCTGCGGCGTATACAGTTTTTTGTTGCGAGGCTGATTTTGCAATATTAGGAACGTGGTAATGCCAGGACATATTGCTGTTAACCGAGACACACAGTAGTCCAATATGCGAGGAAAACATGATTATTGGTTTTGGTCAGCAGGTCATTAATATAGATTAGGAACAGAGTTGGTAAAAGTATTGTGCCCTGAGGCACGCCCGCGTTAATGGTGAATGTGTCGGAGATGTGTCCATCAACTGCAACGTGGAGAGATCGGTTATTAAGACAGTTGCCAGCTGCAGAGAGAGGCTGGCAGTCCGAAGGACGGCAGTTTGTGGAGCAATCTGTCATGCCAAACTCTGTCGAACGCCTTCGAAATATCTAACGCAATCTCTCGAAATTCTCCGTAGTTCTCAATTACCTTGCTCCCTATATGCGTGACATAAGCCAATATATCTACTGTGGATCTCTTTTTGCGAAAGCCGTATTTGCTATCGCTGATTAATCTGTTGGTCTCGAGGTACTTAAGTAGTTGCCGATGGAATGCACATTACATGAAATTGGAGATTATTGGAAGCAAGGCAATTGGGCGATAGTTTGAGGGTGTGGTTTTCTTGCCTTTTTTGGAACAGGTTGTACTCGAGCATCTATCCAAGAAGATGGGTAAATCCCTTTTCGGTAAGACAGAGAAAAAGTCTAGAAAAACTAGGTGTTAGTTCGTTGGAAAATCTAGGAAGAACTCACTTAGATGGTCCCAGTTTGCAAGATTGTAATGCCAGATTTTACGAGGCATGGGCGTATCTTTCTGTAGGAGTTGCTGCTTACAAACCGTTGTAATAAGTTTATGGTCAGAGGTACCTAATGGCCGACCAACTGTAATTCTCTAGTGGTCAGGATTTGCGGTAAGAAAAAGGTCGATCCTGTAGGGCGGCAAATTCACCCCTCTCTGAGGTCCGTGTTGGTTCGTCTACAATGGCTGATCTTTCTGTAGGAGTAGCAGTTAAAAACCGTTGTAATAAGTTTTTGGTCGGAGGTATGTACAAGGTAGTTAACAAATACTTACAAGTTTTATAAAATTTAATCTGTCCAGAAATGTGCACCCTGCATATTTGCAAAAATTAAAACAAATTCTTGTAAATTTTCGCAACAGATGAAATTATTGGTATTTGTCAATAGGACATGAAATGTGCCCGGATATTTTTAAAACCGCGGTAAAATACACATTTTTCATATTATGGGCCTGAAGTACTTTAGTTGGGTTAGACATTTATTAAATAAAAAATAGCTTACTTACTTGGCTGCTTGGTTTAATAAAGTAAAAATAAATTGACAACATACTAAAAACCAATATAAATCCAAAGAAGAAAGTTCAAAAAGTAAAATTATTTTGTAAGACAACATGCACTTAACATGTCGTAATATAATATCTATTATTATTAATAATAATAATAATAATAATAATAATAATAATAATAAATAATATTAATTTTATTTCTGCATTTGGCTAGCAAAATATTACAGTACAATAGTCTAAGTTGCAGCACAAAAGAATATATAATTCTACATTCACAATTATACTGCCGTCCTAGTAGCAAACGGAGTAAGTCGATTTTGAGATCTTGGTTGATTCATATTCTTAAATGTCTTTTCCACCATTCTGCGATTTCAGTTTTTTTTTAATATTTTTTTTTACCCTGCCACGTCATCCAATTACTAATAAAAAACGCAGTAACCATACGTCCTAACGAGAAATGCAGTATTTTAAAATGTACTGTTTAAATGATTTGTATTGCAATTATAATAAGTCACATTATACTAACCTGAAATGCAGTTATTCGGTAATACTAGAAAACAATGCAGTATGATATAACTTGCGGCAAGCAATGTTTGTACAGACGGTCAGAGACATCATCTCTTACTAAGAAAAACGCAGTAAAATCGAGCAATGCAGTATCTCTGGCAATAACATTAAAATCAGCAACCTATAATCTAGTAGTAATGCCGCGATACGTAATGGTATGCCAAGCAGAATTGCAGTTAATTTTCCCTCCTGAATGGATTTTTTGGGCAAGCACACAACTTATATGTGTTCATATGAGTTGTACAGAATAGCGGTTAAGGCTAAAAACATTTCCTTTACTAAACTGGGACATGAGGAGTGCGAGTGCTGTACAGTATTTGAGAATCTTTGTCTCTCGAAAGAAAATCTAAAACCGGAATATAAGACGTGCAAGACATACACTGTGCATATAAAAAAGCCGAGGAGTCACGAAAAATGTACAGAGAATATGCCGAAAAGGAGAGTAATAACAATTTAGAGTCTGCAATAAAATTCAGCAGATTTGCAATAGGTTGCTATGCTTCCCCGGGACCAATATAAAATCGCCTTATTTACAACATGAATCATTGTTTTTAGTGAATCATTTGTCC
This sequence comes from Pissodes strobi, assembly GCA_016904865.1. Classification (NCBI taxonomy): domain Eukaryota; kingdom Metazoa; phylum Arthropoda; class Insecta; order Coleoptera; family Curculionidae; genus Pissodes; species Pissodes strobi. The sequence continues at coordinate 48,421 of MU188516.1, read as the reverse complement.
CAGTTGGCAAAAAACATGGTGAGAAAAAACCTACAACTACTATTTGGCACGAGGGTATTGCTGGCCAGAAAAAGGAAGATATTATTAGCACATTCCACTCCTTTTTTCTAGGAAATCGGGACAATAAATATATTACGTTAAGGCTGGAAAACTGTTCGGCCCAAAATAAAAACTGGACGTTTTTTTCCTTCTTTGTATATATATTAAATAATTCTGATATACAGGCAGAGGAAATATGGGTAAGGATTTTGAGCCACATCTATATGAGTGCAGACAGTTTCCAATCATCTGGTGGAACTTTTAAAGATTTCCACGATGCCGTACAGTCTGCCAATTCCGTAAAAATTACTGTTTCGGAAAAGCAAATTGGGCATTTCTATAAATGGGTCCATCACAGCTCCAAGGCGAAACTACGGAAAACGGCCTCGTTCATACTTGACCGAAATAACAATGATAATAGCAGAACGAGGGAAAAAATCATTAAAATATTTCAATAGTTATGATCCAGCAACACCGAAAATTTAAAATTTTTAAAATAATTCTTTTGAATGCTTTTTAAATATCTAGATAAACTACTTTCATCTTTTTATATTGAAATTATTTCAATATTGTTTAAAATCAGATATACAAATTATGTATTTTGTAGCTGTTTTTATAGTTATTGATTAATTTTTGTAGTTTTAATTTATTTATTTTGTAAATTATAGAACAAGTTTTATTTTTTCTACAAAAAAACTTTTTATACGCATCAATAATAAAGATTATATCCTCATTTAGATGTATCTTATTGCTTTCAAAAAATAATAAAATTAACCCAAACTGACCTCCGATATACCTGAATTTAAAGGTTGTTCGAGAGGTTGTTTTTATTATCATATTTGTCCCTTCCATTTTAAAATAATGTTGATCGTTAACATGGATACCAAAAAAACAAATTATGAAATGAAAAAATTATCATCACTGTATGGTTTCACAAAAAAGTAGATAGATTATGTTTTAATCTCCATTTATCACAATGGCGGCACATCAAAGACTACTAGTAAGAAATTCAGTAAAATAGAAGAAATGAATGCCTTACTGCATTATTTCTTAGTAATGACTAGGTCAGGGTAATTGTACTGCTAAGCTGAAACGCATTTTCTTGAATTATTTCTTACCAAAATCACTATATAGTACAAAAACTATACAAAAAAGCAAAAAAATAGTTATATTTTAATATCCCATTAAAAAAAGTATAATATTTTTAATAGATGTAATGTACATGTAACAAACAATGAACAACCAGTTAAACTCGTTTTTCTCAAAACTACGTTTTTTGAGTTACTGCGTTTTTCACTAGGACGGCAGTATAGGAAGCATTTGAAAACAAATTCCCATTTTTTAACGGTCTGTTTAATATGGCTAACACTTGTCCTTTTAGGTGAGAATTATTAATCGCCTGTTAACTTTACCCAGAACTTAATTTTTACAGAAGACTATACTATATAATAATTATTATACAGCTGCTAAAGTTTCCAGGAGACTAATAATTACGGTTTTAAGATGAATATTGTCCATTTAATGTATAATTACCAGAGATACCATTGTTGGATGATTTTTTTCTATGACAGTTATCTTCTTCTTAAAATTACCAAGAAATCGATAATATTGACCAAAATTTTGTAACATTTTTACAATGTTTGACACCATCAAATAATTCATGATATTGCTTTCAACCCTTATAAAAAAATATTGAGGATTTAACTTGTGAATCTTTTGTATATAAATCAAGGGTTTCGGTTTGCCATAGAGTTCAGCATAGCATTCCCAATATAAAGGGTGGCCCAATGGAAGAAAAAACAGATGCCTTTTCGAATTGTGACGCGCTTTCTGTGTAATAAAAATATATATTTTTTTAAAGAGTAAAGATTAAAAGATGATCAATGCTCGTGAAGCTATGACGAGTTCCACCTAGATTAGTATTATTGTACACTTACCGAATTCGACAAGTAATCCACCGCAAAAGTAGTTAACCGGCAAGTTGGAGCGCAAGGTCTTGTAGCAAGCTGTAAAGTGAGCGCGCAATTTGCCCGCTGCTCAATTAACCGGAAAAGGTTCATTGGGCGCCACCGCGTTCGTTATGGACCAAACTGGAGATCCCCGCGTTATTCGTGGAACCTGCTGCAAGACCTCCGCCCCCAAAGTAAACCTTGTCGGTAAGAATCGCAAAAGAAAAGAATGTCACCACCAAAACTGGTAGAGCTGAGAAGTTTCGATACATGAAATTGTTGAGCCAAATAAAAAACGCAGCAAATACAATACTATCTCTTTATTGGAAAAGATCAAAATAGGCAAGGGTAATTGCCAAAAATAGCGATAAATACAAAAAGAGTGTATAAATAAATTGAGGAGGCCAAAATATTAATACATAAATTCAGGTACGATACCAATGATTACAGGTGGTTCAAAACTAATCAACTAACAATGAAATTATAACTACTAAATAAGATTGTTTATCTGAGGTTGACCAAAACTCTTTGTAATTAAGGGGAAATAATGGAATTAATGAATCAGCACCAGTCAAGTGCTCCATAGGAAAAAAAACTTAAGTTGAGTTTTGTCTACCGCGCGGGATCGTGATCACGTAAACCGCAAAGATAGGATGGGCGCAAATTCTCATAAGGATATAGGTGCTAACTTAAAAGAGACAGATATTTCAAAACAGAACCTCAAAACTAAAAATATTAACCACTTAGCTTTACAGCAGTTTCACCGTCAGGTGAACACGGACGGCCTGTTCCGGAGCCAAGCTGGGTGAACTACCCTCCGATGTCCAGCACGTCTAGCTGGTCCAATGGACTGTCCGATTTCACCAGGTAAGCAAGTTCCGCTTTGCCAAAACTACAACAGCTCAGCCAGGTGGGTGGACCATCAAGTTCCCGCCAAATTCCTGCCTAGTGGAAGGATAACCAAATTCCTGCCTGGTGGAAGGACAACCAAATTCCTGCCTGGTGGAAGGACCCTCTTAAAATGAGGGCACACTACGCGACGAAAACCTGAGTATCACCACGGCGACCGATATTAGACAGAGCTAATTCCCAAAAACCTCGCCCCGCGAGTTATTCCTGCATCTACGGCACCAAAATTAACGAGAGCACAACATAATGGCCGATGCGGAAATTTCTACGTTGTGAGTTGACAAAATCCAACTACTGGGATTAAACCAGATTTTTAAATGAATCTACTTAACAACTGAAAAGCTTGACTCAAAAAGACTCCGTATCAGGCGGAGAACGAAGGGATAGTCTCGCGCCAGAAAAATGAGAACGACGCTCAGATTACTCACATCATGCAATCAACAAAACATGAAACTGGTACTCTGTGCTATAGAGTGTGACGAAGGCGCCAGATATATATGAGGTTGTATTAAATCGCGGATCTAAATGTCGAACTGCAACGTAAGCCCGAAATAATACCAGGGGCGTACTAGAAATTCACTTCTAGTTAGCGACCAAAACGGGATGTCACAGAATATTTAAAGTAAGTTTTCTGAAAAATCCTGGGACACGAAATTTTTTCGCACAATTGGAATTGTGGAAAATGTCATTTTTTAAATAGGGAAAGTGGGTCAAGTTTGTACCTTGTTTTAAAAATATTTTGATTCTCTTTTCAAACCTTTTGATTTTTCTTAAATTAATCAATTCCTTTGGGAGATTTTGCTTTCAAAGTTACCATGGCTCGATTGGGGCAATCAAAACGAAACAAGGCCGATTTGTAATAGTTAACGTTTGAAAAAAAAATCGCTCAGACCAGCCGATTTTTTTACCTTCGTCTATCTTCAACCACAGCAACAAGAGAGACGAGACGCTATGGCGTTTCTGTCTCCGAGAAAATGCATTGAAATGCCCAAGAGAGTTCTTTATCCAAGCTTGGATAATGAGAACAGATTTGCAGCAGATATTCTCTAAATATTTGTACAAACAATATGAGAAAATAGCCCAATTTTGGCGCCGAGAGACAAAACAGTTTTTTGCTTTTGTTGGAGCGAACGATTGTACTGCACAAAATCTAATTATTCTTACCGGCGCGGGAGGGAGAAATAAAGCGGGAAATTGCACGTAGGAAGCATTTGAGAGGGTGGAAGCATGTTCTTTCTTTCTTTGATATGTTGTTTACGCAGCACTGACGGGAACAAAGGTATATTAAATTGAGAACGATTAACAACGATTTTCTTGACGAAGTGTCAACCTGTAGTTGCATATAACGGAATCTATTATATTAACAATTCATGTTCGGACCTAGGAGTAACTGAAATACAATGCTTTAAATGCACAAATTTCTGTTTACCTAGGGTTAAATACATTATTCAGAGTTTAATTAAGGATCGTTGACCATGCATTTCTAATGCTGATCGCTTTCGACTAGCAGTAATCTCTTGCCTAAGCTTGCTTTCACTGTGCCTAGATGGCGGTACTTGGATTGAATGAACCTCATACTACATACATACAGGATGTTATCATCAAACTATACGGTGAAAAACGACAAGTTAATACATTTCTTGGGATGTTTCCCCAACACTAACCATTAAAGCTTAAAGGGGATTCGGGGTCAGTTGAGGCCTTATCTCAAAGCGAATCGATTTTGCTCTTCAACGCTAACTAATTTTTTGAATTTAATGCAGTAGTTTCCGAGAAAACAAAACTGACAATAAGAGAACGTATGGCCTTTTTTAACTTTTCAAATAAATAATTCATAGTTTAACTCGCACCATTTTTATCCAAGAATAACTTCGCTTGATTAATTACAATTTAGTGTTTTTTTCTTCTGCAGAATTTGATACTTATAATAAAAAGCTTATCGCAGTATTTTATCTTTCGCTGAAAGTATTTTGACCTATAATCTCGGCTTATTATTTTGATCAAAATGATTTACTAAACTGCGGAAAGAGTATCGATAATTGAGATGCATCATGAAATCTTTAGCTGCGCTAACATTACAGCACAGTTAATGACCGAAATTCGGAGAAGAAAGTTGACAGAAAATATGTTATTGAATTTGTAGCCAAATTTAGGGAAACAGATCGTTGGCAAATACAAAAAACTGAAAATGAAATAGTGGGGAACGATGCAATGGAAGTTGCCGTTTTGGGCCACTTTAATATGGATCGAATGTTAAGGACCAGGTAATTATCTACAGTTTCTGGAAGGAGGCGTACAAGCATTCAAATAATTTTAAAAGCCCATAAATCCTGGCTACAAAAATTAATCCTGTGCATGAATTAAATCAAAATGACTTTGATAGACGCTTGCAATTTTCTGAGTTAATTAGTGCGCAGATAATAAACAACCTGAATTTGTTCTTTAGCATTTGTTTTTCAGATGAGCGTTCGTTTTTTTCTAAACGGGAGTATTATTAATCATTATAATTGTGGTTTGACGAAAACCCATACGTATTTCATGAAGTTCACACTCAAGATCTTCAGAAGCTAAACATGTGGACCAAAGTTTATGGCGACTGCGTTGTTCGTCTTTTTTCCAACCAGGATATCTTCGATAAATATACTTGCAATTCTTACAAGACAATGTCGATCCCGCATTGACACACGTTCTTGAACATAGTGACCGTTACAATGAGAATGAGTTGACATTTCAACAAGATGAGGCTCCTCCTCACTATACCCTTGCTGTTCATCAGTATTTAGATGAAACATTTGTTGGTAGATGGATAGGCCGAAGAGGGTCAATGGAGTGGCCCGCTAGGTCACCAGATTTAAATTTGTCAGATTTTTTTTGTGGGGTCACTTAAAGACTGATATTTACATAATTCAACCAGCATCTCTAAATGATTTACGTCAATAGATTATTGATAAATGTCGGAACATTACACCTGAAATTCTTTAGAACGTTCGAACCCGCTTTAAACAAAAGCTTTATTACCTTATAAGGAAGTAAAAGGCCAACATTTTGAACAATTATTGTTAAAGTAAAAAATAGACAAGTTCTGAATGTATTTTTTTTTCATTATTCCCTCTCTGTAATATCAAAAACTTGAAGCTGTATTTAAAAAAATATTTCCTTTTTCCAAAAGTAATGTCATAAAAAGAACGATAAAACTTAACTTTCATGTTGACTTCTTATTAAGTTTAAATCGTCTTTTCTTGATATTTACTACCCAAGGGTTAGTTTGGGTTAATTTTGTTAAGGCCGATGCGCATTGGTGCAACTTTTCGTACAATTTTAATTCTCAGGGGTTTTTGATGCAAACAGCTGATTCCAGGGAGTTTCAATTCATAAGCAATAAGGTTACAAATTACACCGCATTGGAATCATTTCATGAATTTTTGATGCTTGGCTGATACTTTTTGTTTTTGTTTTTAAAGTTGGCGGTCGTTAACGGTTTTTGAAATTTATTCAAATTGAAGTTAATTAAAATAATTTGCTATTACTTGCCATTTTAATAAGTCGGTCCTAATAATAATAAAAAAAGAAATGTACGAAGAGGATATAGTTTTAGTATCAATTTGGAGCTGTTTATCTATTGCTCCCAGAAGCCAAACGATGGTGGATTAGGCCTTGGCTAAATCAAGATTTGGGAAACTTGCATCTCATAAATGAGGAATTGGAAAATTTGAGGATCTTCTAAGAAGAGTAAAACCGAAAATCTCAAAAAGATATACAAGTTTTAGGCAAGCAATATCAGCCCGAGACCGGTTAATTATAACCTTAAGCTATCTCGCAATAGGTGAATCCATGAAGAGTCTTCATGATTCATTTAGGGTAGGACATTCGACTATAGGAGAAATTGTAGCAGAAGTATGTAAAGCAATTTATGAAACCCTAAAAGAAGAATATTTAAAAGTGGGCACTCTAATCGAATGTTATGTAGACGTGTAACGTATAATGTTAATGCATTTACATTTTCAGATGCCAAAAACTGCAGCAGAGTGGTTGAATATTGCAGCGGAGTTCAATGAAAAATGGCAGTTTCCAAATTGCTTAGGGGCTCTTGATGGAAAGCACATAGAATTGCAAGCTCCAAAAGGGTCAATCTACCATAATTATAAAGGAGGGAATAGCATTGTCCTGCTAGCATTAGTAGATGCTCAATATAATTTTTTATATGTTGACATCGGTACAAACGGAAGAATTTTCGATGGTGGCGTGTTTAGAAAAAGCACATTTTTTCAAGCAATGTCAACGAACAAACTTAATTTTCCTGAAGAAAACCTCTTATCAGGAACAGCTATTTCCTTACCGTTTGTAATAGTTGCAGAGTCAGCTTTTGCCCTAATGAAAAGTATCATGAAACGCTTTCCATTTAGAAACATTAGCAATGAAAAAAGAATTTTTTCTACTACCGTGCGTAAAGGACCCACTTTACGCACTCTCTGAGATTCGTAAAATAGGCCTTTTTAATGTGCAGTGCATAAAGTAAGTTATTTTACGCACTAGTGCGTAAAGTATTTTAATATTATTTTTGTTTTTTCATATATTTTTTGCCAGTAGAAAAAAATTTGTATGCTACTCATGCGTAAAGTACCCTGTTTTTATTCATGACAATATTTCCATTCATAAAAAAGGGTCACTTTACACACTTGTTGCATAAATAACTATTTAATGATAGACTGAGTCGAGCAAGAAGGGTAGTCGAAAATGCATTTGGTTTACTTGCAAATAGATGGAGGCTTTTTTTAAATACAATTAATTTATCTGAACAAAATGTTAGGTTTGTCACTCAAGCATGTGTAGCTTTACATAATTATTTACTTAAGAAATGCTCAATAACATATACTAGTGCAAAAGAAATTGACAGGAGGTATACTTTTAAATATGGGCCTAGTCAACAGGGTAGCCACTATTGGGGAGTAGAGGCATTTAGAGTTAGAGAAAGGTTTGCGGCCTATTTTAATGGTGTTGGAGCTGTAGAGTGGCAAAATAGATTAATTTATTTTAAGCAAGTACTTCGATTTTTAAATGTGTACAAGTAGATCTTCAGTTTCTTTGATATTTAGTGTGAGCAGTAATAATTATTTTGGTAGGAGCCGGGTCCACTGTTGACGCACTGTGTATATAGTTTAAGTAAGCTACAGGTTTTGTATTAATTCAAAAAGTTATTAAAATACCTTCAGTTATAAAAAATATGTTTTTCTCAAAAATATATCATATATTACAAACTAACTCAAACTAATACATCAATTTATTTATTTTCTCAATCGTCTTCATCTTCTTGTTTTAATTCCTCAAAAACCATAGATAAGAAATTCAGTTTCAGCTTTCTTATACTTCCAGGGTTCTTAATTTTTTCCATTTCCAGTGCCAAATGACTAAAGATATATAAGCGAAAGTTAATTGATTGAAGTGAATGCCATTTTAACACCTGTTATTTAGTGGATATTGCTACAAGGTCCAAAGCCCCTCCTTTAACATATTAGTTTTTTGAATGAATGTCTATACATTTTGGTATTATTGAAAGGTAGAAAAAAGATGATGTTATGTTATGCTACGACTCAAAACATTTCTTTATTTATTTTTATTGAGACGAGCTAGCTACTGTGTTGCTTCCTACTATAAAAAGAAAATTTCAACCTACTTACTCCAGAGGCAAAGATTAAAAATGAAAAGATCTGCCAGTAAGACAAAGCGAATAAAATTGAAAAGCGATGAAACAACCTCCGCATTAAAGGGACAGTCGGGCATTCTCGGAGACGGTTGGCCACAGTCGTCGATTTCTGACAGTGACGATCGATCACGTGTCGTGTGGTCAGTATTTAGCACATTTGCCCGTTTGTTTTATTGTTTTGTTTAATGTAAAAGTCAAAATTGCCATTCACGGTTTAATCAAAGAGAAGTACCTAATCTTTGGTTTAATGTTGAGTATTATTGAGTTAAAATTTGGTTTTGTGGATATCAATATTTCAATATTTGTATTCGATGGCGGTGTAGCAATAAATTAATAATTAGAAGTTTCACATTTTTCTTAAAATGGAAAATATTAGAAGTGAAAAAAGTGGAATTAATTGAATTTACAAGAACTGTAAAAACACTTATTACAATTCCAAAGAAAAGCTGCATTTTTTAGAGTGCCGATTGACGAAATTGGGTAAGTTTGCAGTCTACTAGTATACCTACTTAACATCGAGCTTAAAATACACTTTATTTAAGTAGTGCAACTTTACCCAACTTTGTAGTATTAACCTCATACAGAGGTAATCTGAAATTCGTATAAACAAAGTTGAAAAGTTGAATGTGGATATTTAATTCAACGATGTCTCAAAATTTGCAATTGTCCAATGTGTAGACATTTGGTTACCGAAAATAATAAATTGAACGATTCAAACATATTTCTTCATTTTAAAGCATGTGCCAAAGAAAGATACTTTTGGCAGCTCAAAGACACCGCATGAAACATTCTATAATTTCATTTATAAACTGGAAAAAGTCTTTATTGAAAATGTTGAATCTTGTATGTTAAATTTTCCAGAAAAACTTTATATGCTTTATTTCAACAAATTGACTATATACATCCTTGTTTAAATTTCCCAATCGATTATCTTCTAAAATTATATATTAGATTACGTATATACCATCTTTTAAAAACAAGCAATCAGTCGTTTAAAATGACTTCAAGAAAAAATCGCAAATTAATATTTTACCTAATCTGTAATTTTCTGTATACTTTTTTATTCAATTTGCATGTAATTTGTATCTCAGAATTTACAAATTTATATAGCAATATAAATATGTATAAATATGTACTTGTATCTTTGCAACATTAATAAACTACGTTTTTGATTACTTTTCTTCTTGTAACTATTAGTGAATACTGTTTGCCGATTTTATTTGTTTATATCGGAATTGATATTTTTATTTATATCATTTTATAACGAAAATAATAAAAATTAATAAGCAATACCATTTCTTACTAATGTAATCAATTACTTATTGTCAAGAAAAAATATTGAAAAGAGGAAGTATAATAATTAGATCACATAAGACAAGAAGTAGACTGCAATCAATTTCTGCACCAGATTTACTTACTAGTGTAATATTTTTTTTAGAGATGCACTTTATATCAATTATTCTCATTAAAATATAAATTGGGATTAAGCCGGCCCTGTCTACTAATAATAAAAAGCAGTAAAGAAAATGACAACATCGCTAACTCCAAAATAAAATTGTAAGCGACAACGCCGCTTTACTATCAATTTAAAGGGACGAGGTCAATGAAGAAGGTATTGAAACATCAAAGGAAATTCGCCGGCTGTCCTCTCTTAAATTTTCTACTCTTTGCCAGAGATTCATAAAAAAAATAAAAAAATCACGAACTAAGCCATTTAGAAGATAACTTCAGCTGATCTCTGTAGGTATAAAATTACTTGAAGCAACTCCTCCAATATTTTGATTACTTAGGAAGTTCCACGCTTGGGTATTATAGACTTTAAAGTACATTATATTACCTGCAAAAGATGCGAATGTCCCCCTCCTTGTTCCTGGCCTCTAATGCAGCTCAAGCTGATGATAATAGTTTTACAACTTCCTTCTGCATTGACTCTTTGTTAGTCTTTTTTATCTAATTTGTGGCGTGAAAAAAGAAGATTCCCCTAACTCTGGCAGCTGAACTTGCGACACATCCTCAATAGGCCCATCGTACAGAATTTCTTCCACATTTCCTTCTTCCTCTACTGTTTTATTTTGGAATTGGGAATCCTGATCAAATATGTCGCCCTTAAATACATTTCATTATAATAAAATAGTACTATATTGAAAACGTCCTCTCTATTTGGATAGTATCACTTCAATAAACAAATTAACATGACTTTTCAGGGCTACAATTAATAATAATTAGGCAAAATATTGATTTGTGAATCTGTTGTGGCTTTTAATTCTAGCAGTTCTATTTGTTTATTTGTAGCCCAATGTACAAGGTGAATTCCCATTTCACTTTTTGCTTACCAAATTACAGGAACTTTCAATAGTAACATTAGGATCTTTTAAAAATAAAATACCTGCGCCAGTCCTTTTTGAAGCCTGAATTTTCTTATCTTCTTTATTAAATTGGGTTCTGAGTATGTGAATTTTCATTTTGACATCGTCGACTGTAATGCACTGGTTTCGACAACACGATAGTTTCATCAATTCATCTCTGATTTTGTTCAATGCAGACTTGGACCTTGGACCAAATAAGCTTTCCTTTGTTTTTGCCGCTTTGTGCCATGTTTTAAAATTTTAAATGCAAATGAAATTAATTTCAGTAAAAATAATAACGAATATAACGACTTTTTTTGGGTATACTATCTTCGATAACGACACAGCTTATATACACAATGATGCAAAGGGAAATAGAGGTTATGTAATATGTCAAATTACTCAAATTTGCTGTCATTGGTAAAAAATACACGAATTTTGGGGGAAAACTAGAGCATGTTTTATTTTTTCAGGAAGAATGCATGCAATTTTGCTTAAGTTGCGCAATGCATGAATGCTTCAATTTTACTGCAGGGTTAAAATTGCATCAAGAGCTGCAGCAGTGCGGATCGGCCTTTAGGTTGTTTACGATGGATAATACGCGAAATTAAGACACATTCGGGTATTATCTCTGGCATCTGGCTAATTCGCGTTTTCGCCGGCTAACTCGCGAATTAACTAACTTCTCGTATTAACCGTAACATATATATTTATAATTAAAATGTGTTGAGCACAAAAGTCAACAACAAAACGAAATAAAATAAAGTAAAATATAGTACACGCCATAAAACTACGGGTATTAACTAATTTAAAAACAGGCACTTCAAACCAGAGCGACGAAGCACTCGTAATTGAATATACACCTGTGAATCTCCCGGAGGCGGCGCGGCGGCATGACATTCCGAAAAGTTTAAGCCCAGAGGTAAAATATTAATAAAATCACGTCACTTGATAGTTGTTTACTTTCGTAATGTAATGTAATTTAAATAGAATAGAGATGTCTAATCACATATCAAGAGCGACCTGCACTCCTCTAGTTTAAATATCGGCGCAACCGCGAAATTATCTTTCTTAAAACTTTGACAAAATTTATCATAGATTCGACTTTTCTTATTTAGGTGGGTAACACCCAATCCATGCACATGTGGCTCCGAAGCTCAGTTTTAGCTAGGAAATTAGATTGCAGGTTAGAATCCCCCGAACACCACGCACATAGCGAATTGGTTTAGTGGGATTGTGCGGGAAACAAAGTCTGTGGAATTGATGGTTCACTTGAGTATTTCTATAATAAAATTTGCTAACCATTGCACGTTTAAAGTTCATAATCGCTGGTGTTGGTCGTTCGTGTTATTGATAATTTGTCTGTGAATGTTTACATAATATTTTCCAAGTTCAAGTTCAAACATAGGACGAGGTGATATTTATAGTAGTTTATGTTATTCAGTACCTACTTCACAATAAACACCTAGAAATCTATATCTATAAATCAACTTTCTATAAAAATAAACAATGTAGATCATATTGGTTAATATTAATAATTGTTTCCATTTATTAAACACTTTTCTCCTCTAATTAAGAAAAAATAGCAATATTCCAGTTTTTTAGGTTCTAATTCATATAAATAAATTAATTAAATAATGACAAATCTCATGCCTACTTCAATTACAGTAAGAGTTAGAGGGCAATTTTAAATTTACCCTAAACCAAAGCAATAAAAATAATTAAATTACTAAACCATAAGTGTCGTAATGGAAAGTAAAACTGCGACAAAAAGTTTAAAAAGATTAAGATCTCTTTGTAAGCGTTCAGTTAGAGATTGTCATAGCAATGCAATAAATTTAACCGAAAACTCCTTAAATATTAATATAAAATCTTTTTGGAACCATGTAAATTCAAAGAAAAACCTACATGAAATACTCACAGGAGTCACAATTGGCAATGCCTCAAGCACAAACGGTCCTGAATCTGCTGATCTCTTTGCCTCTTATTTTGCCTCCGTCTACTCTGACTCTAACCCAAACTCCCTCGACTATTCAAATAAAACTCTCCAATTTGTCCCACTATCCGTTTGTGAAGTTTTCGATAAATTAAATAAGTTGGATATTCATAGAGGCACAGGACCAGATGACAATATCGCCTACCTCTATTATTAGTTCGATTCCTAAAATGTTTGAAGGCTAAATTATATGTTACATTACAGATATTATAGACGATCAATATGGCTTCCAAAAAGGTAAATCTGCTGAACATTATTTTCTTTGATATGTAAAATGTTGAAAATGCAGTGGATGAGGGGTGGCCAAGGGAGGGATGCTATCTACACTAATTTTTCCAAAGCCTTTGCTTGAGTAGACCATTGTATTCTACTGTCAAAACTTGAAAAAAAAAAGTTTCTGGAGTGTTGCTACAGTGGATTTTTAGTTATCTTACAGAAAGGTCACAGCTTGTCAGAGTTAATGACTTTATTTTGCGTGCAATATCTGTAAGTTCAGGTGCCCCTCAAGGTTCTCACCTTGGACCTCTCTTATTCCTACTTTCCAATAACAATATTAAAGGAAAAAGAGGTACTGAGCAAGGATTAATTTTTGCAGATCATGGCAATTTTTTCCCGAAAATATCTTCTCCTAAAAATGCTCCTCACCTCGAAGAACAGCTTAACCAGCTTGCGAAATGATGCAATGAAAACTTTCTCGAATTAAACGAACTACAGAACAATTTACTAACATAGGTGCCATTAAGATTTTATATAATGCTATTATCCTGCCTCATCTTGAATGCTGCTCGTCAGTCTGGTCTCCATACTATGCTTGTCACATCAGTACTATTGGACGTATCCGGCAAGCTTTCTTGCTTATCGCGAAGACTGCTTCTTGCAAACTATCATTCTTCCAATATCGACTTCTTGGCTACCCTACCTCATTTTTCGAGTTTACGGATCAGTTATATAGTATCGTATTTTGATTTCGATTATGTTAAAGAAAATCCAATTTATATATAATGTTATTGCGCACTATTTTTGCTTTTCCGTAGTTTTATTTTGTAGATTAGATTTTTTTTAATACTATTAGGTTTTGTATTTTCATTTATAGAAAGCTTTGTAAACAAACGGGTTTGTTCCCATAAATAAATAATTAATACACAAAAATTATCTTTGTCAATGCCCACAACAAGTTATACAATACATCCCTGCATATTGGATTTGCAAATTTATTCGTAGAAAATATTTCAAACGAAAATGTCTAAACCAGCCCTTTCTAGAAATGATACTAAAGGTAAACTGGGATATATTTCCCGAACTAAATTAACTGAAGCCCAGTTCGAAACTAGTATGATGACCAACAACTTTCATTATACTCGTAATATACAATATAGTATTCCGCTATATATTCATAGATTATCATCGGCCCCGAATTAAATATGGAACCCTGCGAAACTCGTAATTGGTTTAACTTTTAGAACGTCGCATCGACAACAAAAACGAGAAATACATTTCCCAACTCTAATCCAGCTTGCAGCTTGAGGTAACGTTTTTAAAAGCTTTGTTCGAAATAATTTTAATAATAGTACTTTAACTGAACAAAGAAAGGGTACCGTCCATACAAGGCCATAAACATGTCATGATTCATGTTTTCTTTTTAATTCGTGCAGAGATAGTTTGTAAATTACCCAGTACTGGGTGCCTTTTAGGATGACACAAACCTAATGTCGAATCGGTGGCATCTTGATTTAGACATCTAATAAAGCTTGTCCAAAGAAGCTGTGATTAATTTCTACATCACTTTATTATTATTATTATTATTATTATTATTATTATTATTATTATTATT
>MU188516.1:4698-33641 GCA_016904865.1 Pissodes strobi | reverse complement strand
TATTATTATTATTATTATTATTATTATTATTATTATTATTATTATTACTATTATTATTATTATTATTATTATTATTATTATCATTATTATTATTATTATTATTATTATTATTATTATTATTATTCACGCTAACTCAGCTTTCGCTGGTAACGATTTAGCCTGATAACTAGGCTGAGGTAACCTGGTGGAAAAATAATTCAGTTTCTACCACTCAGGATCCATTCGGGAGCTTGTGGGTTTTATGGCATGCCTGAAGTATAACTGTCTTCTGCGCGTATCCTCATGCGTATTCCATGATGTTCTGGGATAATCCGAGATCCTGATGATTTTTAGGGTGATTCTTTGAAGTGATCCCTTCTGCCGAAATTACCAGTGGGATTGTGAAGACTTTGGTCAGCTGTCAGATGTTATTCAGCTCTATTGCTAAATTTTCGTATTTTGTGAATTTTTCTGTCTCAGTTCTTCTGACGTTATGAGATAGCGGCACAGCTATATCAATGATGGTTCCAGTCTTTTTCTCCTTATCTATGATAGCGATGTCTGGTCTGTTAGTTGTAGTCCCCTGTTCTATCCGTTATTATAGGCCTGTCCCAATACAGTACCGCTTTATCTCTTTCCGAGACTGCTTGCGGATGGTATTTGTAATACGATGGGCATATTTGAAGGAGTTCGTTCTTGAGAGCCAGCTGTTGTTGTGACGTCCTAGGTATGCGCTATCTGCGAGTCTACATCCTGCGATGATATGCTCTATAGATTCACTCACCGCCCCACACTTCCTATACTTGTCCTCTTCGTGAAATCTTAGACAATGTTTTTCATATTTGCTGATTCTTATAACTCTGTGTTGGATGGCCATGAAGAATCCTTCGGTTTCTGGGTAAAGGTAACCGGCGCCGAGTCATGCAAGTGAGGTCGGCTTATCGACGTTGTCCGCTTAATCTTCCTGCCTTGAGCGTATGTCGAACTTGAGAACGCGGTGTTGTAAATTCAGTGGCGTATATCCTGGATCCTCCTGGACTGCTATTCTCATCAGACCATCTTTGAATCTTGGCAATTGTTGCCATATGTTCTTCTCATGGGTTCTGCACAACTTGTAGATGTTCATCATATTTTGACCGCCGCTTGCTAGGGGAAGGTATAGCCTCTTAACCAATGCATTGATGTGCAGACATCAGAACTTGGTTATCATTTCTCGGGATGGCCTGTCGAGTCCATTTAGGTCCGCATCAGACCACTTAAAGATACCAAAGGTGTGGGTTAAGACAGGCACTGCCCAGGTGTTCAGAGCGGTGATCTGGTTATTAGATGAAAGCTTGGTGTTCAGAACTTTGAGTACTCCCTTATTGTACTTCTCGGGGAACATGTTCTTCAGGTGCGTGTGGTCGATATGTTGGTTCTGAGGCATTCCTAATTACTTGTATGTATCTTCGGTATGTAAGTTCTCGACATCCTGATATTGATCTTCTTGGATTTCCAAGGCTCCCCTTTTGATATTTATGATGGCGCATTTGTCAAGTCTTAATGACATGTTTATGTCCCCGCTGAAGGTCTTACCGGTCTTAATTAGAGAGTGTATTCCAGTCTGATTCTCTGCAAAAAACTTTAGGTCATTGATGTACAATAGATGGGATAACCTCCGCCCGTTCCTGGTATTATGTCTGTACACAATATTCGTGCTGTTTAGTAGCGTAGGAATAGGGTTCAGAGCCAGGCAGAACCACACAGGTGATAAAGAGTGTCCTTGAAAAATACCTCTGGATATCTTGACTTTAGCAGCGTTGTTGTTGCTGACAAATATATTGGTCCGCCAGGTACTCATGAGATGTTGGAGCACCGCTCTTACTTTCGGGGAAATCTAGTTAATCTAGTAAATCTCCAGTACCTTCATCAGCCAATCATGAGGGACCAAATCGAAGGCCTTACGGTAATCAATATAGCACACATTGAGATCTCTTTTCCTAGTCTAAACCTGTTTTATAACGACTGCATCTATGGAAAGTTGATGTTTGCACCCGGCTGATCTTCGTATACAACCCTTTTGCTCTTCCTCCAGTATGTTGTTTGGAGCGCAGTGTTCGTATATTCGGTTGTTGAGAAGTGACGTAAAAAGTTTGTATACTACTGACAGGCACGTGATTGGTCTACGGTTGACAGCTGTCAAATTAACCATTTCGGATTTACTGGTGAAAAACGAAATCCGCCATTTTCGGTTTTTCGCTGATATTTCCAAAATCAATTGACCGATCGTAAATCTGAAGCCGGTTATCGAAGGCACTAAGTTTCCTCTAAAACTTTCCCCATTTAACCTTTGCTGTAGGTATAATAGGAACCGAGATCCCTGTATAGAGAAGCAAATCTGTGACACACTGTATTTGCTAATTTTTTCTGCTATAGGTTTTGTATGTTATGCTAATTTGGTACAGCAATATCTGTTAAATAGCTTTACTTCTCAACTTTGTCATAGATGGCAATATCCGGACATTTAGACATAATCTTTTTATCAGTTAGCGGTCAAAATACAGCTTATGAGATTCTGCGTCAATTATAGGGGTAGGGTTATAACTGTAATAAGAGACATATTTTACATTGGTAAGATTAATTTTTTTGCTATTTTGGACGAGTCCATTTAGTATGAAAACATGTAACAGAGAGGTCCAATAAAGTCAGTTCTTTCACTTTTAATCCTACATCTATTATGCTAGTCCGTCAAGCTAACTATGATACTACTTACTCGTTTAGATACCTGCATGGTTATCGTATGACCCTAGCCTTTTATCGAGCTGTTCCAGGGAAAATCGAGAGTTCTTTAGTCGTATACTTAACTTCATTTTCTCGGGCTGTTTGATAGGATCAATCGGGCTTTATAGACATTTTCACTGGCTTGGCACATAATCAATTAATTAATCGTGCTGTATTCTGGCCATCGTTCGAGGGAAACCTTCAAAGTTATAGGCATTTATAGCAGTGCATTTTAAAACACTCAATAATTCTCTTACCTTTCCGAATCATGTGATAATATATTAAAACAGTCTCATGGATGTCAAAAATATTGGTCTCGGAATTTGTCGGTTATTTTCCTGGATTTGTTTCAATATTTAATAGGAAAAGTTAAAAGATAGCAGTGTTTATTTCATTCAACATCAGATGACTGACAATAATTGATAGTTACCTATGGAGGGATACCATTGGAATGTTGCCAGGTGTACATGTTTTTAAGCGATCCTCGTGCGACTTTGATGCGTTTGCGGGCCAAGCCAATAAGAAGCAACATAATTGATTGATATGCTACCATCAGCTTGATGCTAAACAACTGTCTTCCGTTTTCGTTTGATGGACGCAAGCAAGATATTTTAGTGGCTGCGTTGGGTTTCCTAAATTTGGCAGCACTGCCCGGGTTGCTTCGCAGCTGGTCCCAACCGAGACGCAGGCTCTTGGCTAAAGGTGCGTTTAGGCCTGAATTATTGCATCGCATATTTATGTTTTTAGCAATTTTGATGTCAGGAGATTAAAATTGCCGCGGGTCGGAATGTAGTATTTTCTGTTTGTTTGGTCGTTGTGGATAATGGTTTTATCATCGGATTTCTTTGTCCTGACAGCAATACATAATATCATACAGCCTTAGGTACGTTTTATTGCATATTGAAGATGTTATTAAATTTGGTGCCAACCATCTTGTTGTATTTCACGTGTGTCGCAGGACGATGTAAAGCTGGCCTATTGGTCGATTTTTTATTAAACATTGAACTTGGAGTTTGAGGTGGACGATGTTGACTTGACCTCGTTCTCTTTCTTTTTCGACTTCGACAAGTCTCATCAGACAGGCTAGTGGATACCTGTCCCGAACCTAACTGAAAACACAAGCTCCATGTCAAACAACGTCGTTATAGATGAACGGTAATATGTTACCTCGTACTCCCTCTGCAGTGTACTGCTAGTAGTTTCAAAATTCTAAAGAATGTTTCATAAAACGACTTTAATATGTATCGGCTCTCCTTCGCAGGCATTAACCACATACAAAATCGATTTTTTTACTCGATAGTACCCTTTAATAAAAGTATATCGTTTCTTGGTCTATATTATATGATTTACGAAAGACAGTTCTTTTTCGAAAGACCAGCATATTGATACAGGAGCTCGATCTTCATTTAGGTCCGGGAAAAGCACCACCTATGACCGGTCACAGATGGTGAAATTGAATTGATTTCCGCACTTTCCATATCAACAAAAAATGTCAATTCGATGCTAATGTTACTCGGATTTTCACTCGACTTAATACAAAATGTCTGGTCTAGCCTAATTATATCCCTAGCATTAACCATTCTCACTGGAATGGGCTTTGATACAGTTTCGGACCCTCCTGTTATGGTCAATGTGTTCAGGCTAATGCGCTGTTTTGTCATACTTGGCGTCATCAACTGGATTGAGTGTTACTTTCCTTTAAGAAGATGACCTTTCCCTTTTACGGCTAAGCGTTTCATTTTGCCTTATAAGAACATAAGATTATTTCTGCACGAAAAGTTAAAAGTCGTTTGAAATTCATATTTCTGCTGCAATGACGACAATATAGGAGCCACGCATTGGCAATGTATACGTCAAGTAGGTGGTAAAATACAGCGCCACAAGCATGTCGTTGAGATCTACACCTCCTACATGTAAGTTGTACTCCTTTATTATAGCTGGCCGGAAACATCAATATATAAGTTGACTATCTTTTTACCGTTTCTACAGGCTCAATCCCTTGGTAAGTTGACACAACACGGATCGCCCAAACCACTTGCAGATTGTAATATTGCTTATCGAATTAATTGAAAAGTCGTATGAACCGCGACCAGATTTTTTAGCTGATCATATGATTGTAGGTAGCAACCTGATATTCTAAAAATTCTGACAGTTCCTGTAGATAGCAAACCCATTTTTATTTTATATGACACATCAAATTGAAAGAAGTAAATTAGTTATCAGTGAAAACTTTTAAAATTCTGTCTCTCGGAGGATTTTCAACTAATCTTACGACAATATCACCACTTAAACCAAGGGAAGTAGAGCTTTTTACAGTACCTTTAGCAACATATACCTCGAAGGCTATCCCATTCACACCAACTCTTGCGAATATCTTGTTCCCTATATATGAGTTTTATTTTCAACGTATTATTTCAAAGAACTATTTCGCTTGAATAATACCATTATTTCAACTACTGAACTGTACTCTTCAGGTTCAGTCTTCTTACCGTCTCTTCTGACGGTATCAATAAATGAACAGGCTTTGAAAAGTTTACCATACTCAGCGTCTTCTCTGGACTTTATTTTTGTGTTGTCATTTAGATGTATATAATTTCTCAATGTATCGAAAATCTATTTCTGGTCATGTCTTCTGCAATGGGCAAAGATCTGGCATCAGCAGCCCAATACATTTGATAGCTGGGTACTCTCACAACATCAGTAAGAATATGAATGCCAAGCAATTGGGAAATTTCTGAAAAACTCGTGTTTATGGGATTGCCATCTCTTTGACAGGAATAAATATTTGTTTCATGAACAACGTTCATCAACATCCCTAAAATCAGCGTTAATGGTTCTGTCAATCTAATGATCTATATCTTTTTGTTTCCATGAAAATGGCCGTTTCATCAATTCTTGTGATCACGTGTTTTACCAAAAAGAGTAGCTAAAGGAATGTTGTCTTCTTCGTCGAAATATTCTGTTATATATTTTCTTTTAATTTTTTCATTATCTTCTTCTTCCAAATTTTCTTCCTTTCATACTATCTCATATTCCAATAGAATATTTTTTGTAAACTGAAAAGGTCTGGATCTAAAACGCTTTGCTTGCGAAGAAATTCTTCCTCATCTGATTCATCACTTTCGTCATCATTTAATTCTATATCAGATATATCCACGTCGATTAGTAAAAGTAGGTTTTAAAATAAATCTTGGTAATTACCATTTGAAAAAACCGTGAAAATCGCAAAAACGAATACCCTGGCGTCTTTTAAGTTCATACGACAATATAAATAAAAATATGGTGATAGCCATTCAAACAAATGATTTCTCCAATAATAGCACCATCTATCAACATTACTTATTACCTTAAGACTAAAATTACCAAGAAAAATTATAGGAATCTCATTTTTGAGGTCATATTTTTTTGATTATTATAGAACTTACCTTATTTGCATTGAACTTTGAGGATTTTACGTTCCTTATTGACCACCTTTAATGAGATATAAACTAAAATAAACCACTTTACACCAAATTTGAGAAAAACTAATTGGGTTACGAAAATACACGCCAATTACTTAGCGAAAACACCGCGTTTGTATTTTACTTAGAATAAACACGATATCTGCAGGCTATTCTGCGATGTTTTTCCTAAAGAGCGTTATAAGCAGCCCGCACATTACCCCGGAACGGAATGGATCGGAATGGAATGGAACGTAACGGAATGGAATGAAAATTCTGAATCCCCGCATATTAGCGCGGAAATTCGCGGAAAAGATTTGTATATGAGTGGTTTATTTTTAGGCTAGCTTGATAATTTTGTGTTTGTTGCCGCGGAACCACGGAAAAATTCGCTGGCAGAGCAATCCCAGCGATTCCATTCCGTTCCGATCCTATCCGCGCTCTTCCGATCCGCGTTAGTGTGCGGACCCTAACTTATTTACATGCTTTATAAAATTTTCGTTCCCTTCCATTCCACTCCGATCCACTCCGCTCCGCGATAATGTGCGGGCTGCTATAGTTCTTCTTTGGTATAGCAAATCTTTTTGCAGATTTCAGATTTAGAATATTTGTGGTTGTTAGTACGGTATTTTTGTTATGTAAATATGTAATAAAACTTAATTTTCACTACAGTGATCGTTTTAGAAAAATATACAATTAAATAGGGAATCCTGTCTGAACTGCTTAAGCAGTAGAATATGCATTAGAGAAGAAGCTGTTTAATTTATAAAATATTGAATAAGGAGGAAACAAAATAAATAAAAGAGTAAAAATATGGTCACTAAAACAGAATACAGAAAACATCTAGCTTTTATATGAATCTGTTTACAGACGGCGGGGATGACCTAATAAAAAGTTTGCGCAAAAAGCACTTTGGCGCTTAATGTTCCGTCATAAAATTTTAATACGATGAATATTTGTCTTCGCTAAGAGAGAGCTTTAAGCTTTAACCGTTCGTATTTGCCAAAAAGAATTAATGTAAAGAAACTTGGCACTGAGCCAATGCAGCATTGGCGGATACGCAAAAAGACATTATGTTTTATGAAATGGCTTTTTGTTTGAACTAAACATTAATTTTCTATATATTCAGAATTATAAATATTTTTATATTGGAACTGTAGGTATCTTAGAATTTTATAGCTGTAAGTTATGGAAGAAACCTGGCAACGAGCTACAACTCGTAAAAAGTGCATTACGTTGGAAAATACTAACAGTAGTTGAGGTAAAAACTACTTACAATACAATGGCAACTTGCCCGGGCACTAACGACCTAAATGCTTTATATAACTATTAAGTGAAGAGTAGTGGCTGTGTGCATATATGAACCATACTAAATGAAACACTTTGTATTCCATGTAAAATTTAGAGCACTTTCGGCCTAAGTCATCATCAGTATTACCTGAAAAGTAAGTAGAAGATCCAGCAGAAGTAAGTGGCTGTTGTAAGATCTTTAGGACGAAAATTATAAAATTGACAATGTTATATCAGGATTCTGAGAGCGTTGAAAATTTGAAAGGCATTAAAATAGGTGTGTAAGGTAAGAATGGTGCTTTTTTGGGATTTTTTGTGTGAATTTTAAGAGACAAAGGAAAATGGTAGAGGTTCTTTCACTTACTTGTCATTGGACCTGAAGAGCATATCAACGAAGAGAAAACAAACAATACCAACAAATAACGGTCAAATCACAATTAAAAAGTTAAAAGTCACATTTTAAAAAGTAACATAATTAAAGGACAATGCCTAAACCACGCTTTTCGTGGAACGACAAAAAGTGCCGTTGAAGTTGACAGTCCTGACAAGCAGACTCTGAAAAGGCAGGAAGTGGACCGCAAAATTAGCGGTAAATTTAGATCTTGAAACTAAATGTTAAATTAATACAGATAGTTATTCTGGATACAAATGTAGTACCTAACTTTACAAAGTAAGTCTGGAGAACAGACTGGCTGACACTAAGCTAGATGAGACCAAAAGATGTGATCAATGTTATATAAAATTATTTTAGAGCATAACCGATGACCTAAGAAGTTATTGTATTAAAAAGAGAGAAACTGCTTACTTAAATGAATAATAGTATATTTGAAAGAAAAAACTAAAGTAAATTTTTTTTTAAAAAATAGCTGGATTAAATTTTGCATGGAATACAAAGTGTTTCATTTAGTATTATATAACTATGTTCCTATATAACATATCATAAAACAAATTCTTTTATTATACTTATTTGTAGGATAATACCCGTAACATTATTATCAAAAATCGAGAAAAATGTTTGTGTTCATAGTCCACAGATAAAATTTTTAAGGAAATTTTGTTGGCAAATTCTTAGCTAGTATCTGGACTATTTTTTTTAATAAAGTTGCTCGACCAAAATTGAAAATATTTGAATTCCTCTTTTCTAATACCAATGAAAGGGAGATCAACAATTACCGCCCTTATCACAATAAACTAAAATGAAAGATCCTCTGATAGCGATGTAATGGCATCCTATAATTATTTATCTGTTCATTAAAGCTACGAATGAAATAAGGCAATTGGTCTCGATAGATCGAGATCCCTGAAAGCAATAAAACCAATTGAAACGGAAATGGCACATTTTACAAATTCGAGTCTCGTGTAGTATAGTAAATAGATTTCACCCCTTTTCGTTCGAGAAAATTGTAATTTAGATGGCATTTAGAGAGCATGAGCACATTTTGCCTGAAACTGAGAGAAAATCTTTCAGGTAAAAAGTAATATCCCCAAGTTATATTAAAATTCCTTATTGTCGAAAATAAATGAATTTAGGAGACTGAGGAGAGGATGTAACAAAAGGGAAGTATACAATTATATAACTTATATGTCTTAAAGTAACTGAGACAAAAAACGTGGTACTAAAAAAACATGAAATGAGTAAATTAAGTTTCTGGAAGATTAGTATAAAGAAATTTTGGTAAGTACTAAACACAAGAGTTCGAAGTGCGTAACAAAATTTTGAGCCACCGAGAATTCAGTTTAACGTTAAGTAATTATTAAGTGGTCTGAAGTATCGGATAAAGTTAGAATTTATAAAATTGAATGCATGGAAGAATTAAAATTGTAAAATTAATCCATAATATATATAATAGGGGATATTTACATGCATATGAAAGCATGTAAATTAGTAAATGTAAGAATGTTTTAAATAGAGTATAGTTGATTGTATTGGTTGATCGAGCGTGACTAGTGGGATACAAAGATTGGTTCTTTTTAGTTTCGCTTGATTAGACAAACAGTTAGTATAAATAGAGTTTGGTAGATTATAAGTTTAGTTTTAATCATCTCCTGATGAGGCTAATATGGTTAGCAAAATGCGCGTTGTGCGCAAAAATTCTATTTTGGTATTGTAGGATAAAACTCTGGTGTGGTGCATTGTCCAAGGTTCCAGTTTCTAACTTCGTTAATTATTTTTGCACCTGTATATTTTTGAAACGATGGTTATTTCTCTAAAGGTTTCTCTCTTTCGAAAATTTTGAGAAATGGGCTCATCAGGGCAAATACAGACAACGATTCTTAAAAATTGAAGTTTTTGAAGTGAAACTTCATAACGCGCGGCGGAAGTAAAATTTGAAGGCCGCCACACACGACGAGAGGCCGCGGCCGGAACGAAAATTCGTGACGATATTTTATTGTGAGATCTTTGTTAGTTTACAAGCAAAATATATGGGATTTGCTCTATTACCTTGTCAAGACATAATCGAAACTTTTATGAAGGATTTTTTTTTATTTAGGCCTTCTTTTTTTGTTAATTGAGTTGTATATTTAAAAAAACTACTTTTTAACCAAATCCGTTACGATATGTTTAAGGCTATGGCGTTTAATTTTTTTTCGAAAAGTATTTTGCTCAGGAAAGCGGATTACTGGACTAGAGCCTACGCTTAAAAACAGTATTAGGTTTGAATATTGAGTTTAAACTTTTCGCCATTTCTAGTTTTGCCACAACATGCCACCATTTAATATACTCTTACTGTAAAACCGAATATTGTAAAACTACCAACCGCACACTAAAGATGCAGAAAATGAGCAGAACATATCAAGAAATCGCATCGATCCGATTGACATCGCCCTATTGGTGATTTTTTTTTTATTTTCAGAATCAAAATCAAAATCTTTATTAATGGATTAACGATTGCAGATACAAATGTAATAAAATATATCAACTCATAATAATAATAAATAATAATAAATTCAATAAAATTAAGATGGCAGAACGACACAATATTTTGAATTATCTTGATTATAAAAACATTGCAATTTATTAAACGACACTTCAATTTAAAATTTAATAGGTGCAGTAGTAGTCAAACAAACAATACCTTTCTAACCTGTTTACAGAATACATTGTAACTACAATTAAAAATATAAATTTCATTATTTTCCCGTATAACAGAATTAGCAATTTTACACATTCGACCCTAAGGAATATTAAAACCATAGTTAGTTCTGTGAAAGGTAATTGTAAATAGATCTTTATTACGTGAATTCCTAGCAGGAATGTGAAAGCCAACCTCCGCAAGAAGATCAGGGGCATCAATTTTTTTTTTACTATTTTGAAAAGGGAACTCACATCAAAAAAATTTCTTCTGTTCTCAAGAGTAGTGAGATTTAGTGACCTCATTATATCACAACAATGAATTTGTTCATCAGGGTTAAGTCCAACCCTTCTTAAAAACTTTGTCTGTACCCTTTCCAAACTTTCCTTATGCATATTATAATAAGGATGCCAAATCGCACTGGCATATTCCAGCACTGAGCGAACCAGCGCGCAAAAAACAAAGACATTCTGTACCTCTTTAAGCGCAAGGAAAATAAACCCATGTAGTCTCATTGCTTTATTAGTGATTTTATCGATATGTGTGATAAATGGTAGATCGATTTCGATCCAAACTCCAAGATCTTTTACCAATGTTTTCCTTTCCAACTCTACATTATTAACAGTATAGTTAAAAAAAATTTCCGTTTTATCCAAGTAGAGAAGAAACTCATCTGATCCTGGAATAACTGACAGTCATTCAAACTACCTATAATCCTATAAATCTTGAAATCATCAGCAAAAGCCTTAAAATGGCTGTCATTAAAAATAAACTTTATATCGTCCACAAAGACATTAAAGAGCAAAGTAGACAGATGTTACGAAAATTTCTGATGATATAAAATTCTTTATTTTAACAGCCTACTTACGGTCAACCAGGTTACTACCAAACCAGTCAAGACGAGATCCATGAAGTCACACTGCCTTCAATTTACATAATAAGATTCTATGGTCAACTCTGTCAAATGCAGTCGAGAAGTCTGTATGAATAGCATCAACCTGATGCTTATTCCCACCCAGCAGAACCCTCTCATAAGTCGAAAGATTAGTTACAGTGGATCTACCTTTTACAAACGCGCACTGTTCATTTATTAGGAAGTTCTTAAAATATGGAGCTAAACCATCAGCCACTAGCGATACAAATATCTTTCCAGTGAAAGATATCTTACTTATAGCTCTATAATTCTTAACGTCAGACCTGCTACCATCCTTCAAAACGGGAGAAACATATGATTTTTTCCATAAATCCGGAAAAACACCTGGACTTAAAGATAAATTAATAATTTTACATACAATTTCTGATAAAACGAATTTACAATTTTGTAAAAAGAGAACAGGTATCCCAACAGGATCTGTTGATAATTTCTTATTTAAAACATCAATCTTATTGATTACTCCACCCTGAGTCTTGCATGTACTAGTTTTTATTGATCTGTCACATCTGTAAACCTGATATCCATCAAAGGCCAACTCACTGGTTAATATACTACAGTTCAAAAATGTTCCGTTAATAATATCACGTCAAAATCTTCCACAAACACATTACACATCAAGTTATCAATTTTAGTTCTTATTCCTCTAACATTTTGATAGCAGAATGTTAAAACTCCCGTTATATTTTGTTGGGAGGTTGTAGTAACGGAAAATTTGGAATATGTTTGTGTTCAGCATTTTGTTACCTTTTTCTAAAGGTAAATGGCCTAGAAATTATATTTTACGGCCAAAAGCTATCATTTAGAAGTTTGTCATAATACATTTCAGTAATTCCAATTTTAAAACACTTTGACTTGGCTTTAGAAGGAAGTTCATGAATCAACAGTGAACTGGATTCATCAATATTAGCTTTTTGTTTTATGTATTTTTCAACAATCTGTATTGTGGCATTTTCTCTCACTCTGTTCAGAAAAATCCATTTTTTTGCCAGGTACACGTTGAAAAAGTTGATCTTGGAGAGTAGGTTTATTAATACCAGAACCTGTTTTAAGCATAGATATATTCATAACTATTTTCAACAAATCAATCTCAGATTCGTAAATTTCCAAAACATACAGTTTTTCGGCACTTTTACGAGTCTGAATAGATAGCTTTGATTTGATGCATTATGGCAAATTTGAAACAACCGTCTTCCAATATTTCGACATGACGTTTGTAGTGTAGTTTGTATATTACGGCCTCGAAAAATCACTCTCGTGTAGCCAAAGAAGTATTCACTTCAAAAAGAAGTGTGCTTTGGAACCACACATCACAAGTGGAACTACTTTTTTTGAATGCTGGATAGGTTTTCATACAATGCATCGGTCGGCTCGCTAGGCTGCTCTCTTTTCCTTATGATCCGACATAAGAAAGAAATAGTCACTAAATCTAGTAAAAGAGACCTAAAGACTTGCTAATTCGTATGGATTAGTCCAAATATTGGATTGCAGACGGGAAAATGAACCAAGATCGGAGAATTTGGAGATCTTTCAAGCAATAAGCAGCGGTTTTCACAGATTTTACGAGATATTTCTAGGTGATAT
The DNA here is from genome assembly GCA_016904865.1 of Pissodes strobi. Lineage (NCBI taxonomy): Eukaryota > Metazoa > Arthropoda > Insecta > Coleoptera > Curculionidae > Pissodes > Pissodes strobi. The sequence goes on along the minus strand of MU188516.1, from coordinate 20,583 downwards.
TTCACTTTAAACATCGAAGTTTTGGCAAGTTATTTCAACATACAAAACACAAACAATACACGCATTTCATAATATAAATCTCGCATTATTGAGGTTTTCAATTCTGTGGTGTGGTCTTAAGAACACACCATTTTTTAAGCTTCAGATAGCACTGAATATATCAATGCTATCCGGACCTAATTAATAATTTTTGTTTCCACTATTCATCAATCAAGTTGTAACCGACGACGATCCACCATAGTATATTCTATATTTTTTATTTAGAAAGTAAATTATATCAACTAGATCACCAAGCAATCTGAGGAAAATTGTGAGAGTTTTGAGAATCATTTCAACAAAAAGAAGCAGTTTCAGTTTGTATAATGATAGTAATAAAGGTTGTTCGAATTTTGTTCCCCATAATTAAATAATCGATTCAAGGAACGCAGTTTATTGAATCCAGGTCAGCAGTTCTAAAGTGTTATATCTGATCCAATTAACAACTAGTAACCTTGTAATTAATTTATTCCGATAAAATTTTTATTTTCTTTCTTAAAAGTTTTCTTTTTACGAGCTCTAAGTGTTCAATCTAATTCGAGATCAATGTCACAGAGCCTGAAACAAGGAATCCTCTTCAAAATCACTTACACTACGTGTCACGAAGCCCAAACATTTCAATGTGTCTATAAGAGAACATTAAACATGACTATTGAAACTAATATTCCAATCGAGCATTACACATGTTTTCAGATTGTAAGCATATTATAGGAACTCGTGACCTAATAACAGGAACTCATTAATAAATTGGCTGCATTCAGGAATGAAATATTTTAATAGAACAAACTAAATGTAAAATTAAAATGAAAAATAAATAACGTTTATTTTCATTTGTTGAAGCACTGCCTTTTTTGCTTATTAAAATAATATTGTAATATTTATTTTTCATTAAATTACCTAAGGTGTGGAATACACTCGCTATTTCAGCCATAAATGTTTTTTTTGCACATAAATATTAAAAGTACATTTTAATTAAGTTTTCCTAAATAAATCATAAGTTGCGGATTGTTGGTAAAGCCAGTTTCAATCTAGTTTTCATTTAATTTTTACAACGAGATGAAAACATAGAGTCAATATTGGTTTAGTTTTGTCCTTTTTTATTTGTTATGATAAAACTAGAAATAGCAAATTTTATAACTCATAATTATTTCACCTGCGTACTTTAATTTTACCTAAATATTTTATATAGTTTGTTTCTAGGTAGAAAATTTATACCAATCTTTGCTTTCCCAAATTTGAGAATATTTTTAATACAATATTCAATATTGGGAATCATCCTGTTCTAAACATATGAAACAAATAAATGGCATCTAAAAAAAATAATATTTCATTCCTATCGTCAAAAAAAAAACAAGGGGTTTATATTATATAGTACACGCATTAAACTGAGCGCCTCTGATCTAATCATCAAACATTGTCCCTATACCTCAATAGTCATAATTACCTTACCTCTTTAGGCTATAATAAGTCATTTTTAATTAGTTATTAAATTGTGGAAAATTACCTAACTTATTATTTTTTTATTTCGTTTTATCCTAACGATTAATAACTTTTTCCACCAGCCAATAAACTAGCTGTTGATTTTTGTACATCAGGTCATTGCTGAACGCACTATAGGATTCCACATAAGTTCTTGATCTGTTCATGGAAATGATCGACGTTGATCATGTTGAAAGACTGCTTGCATTTTTAGAGAATTGATGGACTTCATGTACCTCGCAGGACTATAGATACTACCAGGGCTGCTCAAAAAGTGAAAGACTTTCGTGGTAAGTTTTACGAAACTCTGTATTGACTGTTAATAAAAACTTCTGTACTATGTTTATTTCCTTATTGATATATTGTTATATATGCACTGTTTATTTCTGTACTTGATATTTTTGCATTTATATTAATATTTTTTGTACTGTGTGTTAAAAATATTTCACAATGACTTACGAACAATTGAAAGCACAGCGAACCAGTGTCAAGGGTCAAATCACACGAATAAGTAAAGTAATTGGATGCATGCAAATGCAGACAAAGAAAAGAAAGTTAAGCATTTTGTTTTAAGACACGATGGATTGGAACTTGCCTTCAGTAAGCATAATCAAATACAAGATTCGATTGAATGTATACCTGCTGACGAAACACTTGACACTGAAGATCGTGAGGACATGGAACAAACTTGCTATGATTTGTTGGCTCAAATACAAGAATGTATTGAGAAGTTAGTTTCACCCTATCAAGTTGTTCCAAATTTGTAGCTCACCAGAACCCCCCTCCCCTTTCGGTAAGAATACTAGAGATAAAGATCAATCCCTTTAATGAAAAAATTTCTGAATGAAACTCTTTCATTCAATTGTTTGACACAATAATCACAGATAATCACTCAATAACCAACATTCAGAAATGTATGTACTTAAAGTAATTTTTGAGAGGCGAACCTTTAAAATCATTGAAAGCTTACTCGCAATGAATGATAACTTTGAAGTTGCAATTAACCTCTTAAAAGAAAGATATGAGAACAAGTTATCAGTGATTAATGCACATTTCATTTCGCTATTAGAATTAAACTCTGTTGTCAAATGTACTGATCCTAATTTAAGACAATTTGTAACTGATCTAAAGGAAAATCTTGATTTAATTAATAATCTTAATTACTCTTACGAAGAACTCTGGGAATTCCTCCTAATATATCTATTTGAGAAAAAATTAGACTTTGGCACTCGTAAAGCTTCTGAGACAGAACGAGACATAAAGTTGTGTTTCCCTAAAGGGCTGCACTTCGGGCGGAATCGGCAGGGTTCGGAAGGGCACCGTGTTTTGAGTGGAACCCAAACTGCGTCGATGCAGATGGCTAGAGGGCCAAGGGGGGAGACGATTCCTATAAATATAGACCCCGAGATTCATAGAAAATTCATTCGATTCTTTTGGGTATTCGTGTTTAGTGTTTTGAGTTTTAAGCGGTAGAGTTCAGTTCGTCATAAATGTTGCCGGTCTGTGTCTCTCATAAAATAGTATTGTACGCCTTGTACCTTATTTTTTGCTTCAACGGGTTTAATTATTAGTTTAAAATAAAGAGGCCGTCAGTCTAGAGAAGCTTTTCGTTGCGTTCGATTCGCGATAATTTTTTAGCCGAACGAACCTTTACCTAATGAGAACCCAGTGAATTACGAGTGCTTAGTGAATGTATATTCGGGAGACCTTCCAGAAGTAGGAAAGAGTGACTATGACCTCAGAACCTAACGTGGTCTGAGAGACTTATTATTGCCTTTATTGCGCCATCGATTAAATCCTTAAAATATTTTGCGTTTTATTATTGAATTGTTCACCGAAAAAGTATTTTTGATTTTTCGAGAATTACAGCGCTGATATCCGGAAGGCCGAAGGCGTCACTGAGTAGCCGAATAATTATTTTTTAGCAAATCATACAGGCCGTGACTAAAATTTTATTTAACTTATTATTATTGTTTCATATTTGGAATAACTAATGGTTGGTGGATCCATCATCAAGTGAAAAGTTTAGGTGTAAATCACGTATATATTTGGCATTATTTTAATTGTGTCCGGCCGGCAAAAATTTTTGTGTTTAGATAGGAAATAGGTATTTAAAAAATAAATAAATAAATAAATTTTATTTCGTATTGGCGTGCTTATCAATTACTTACTGAACTCTACATGTTTCATATTAGTTAGGCGTGAAATGGTTGAAATTTTTATTATCACTGCGTAGGCCGTTTGGCGGGTGTATAGTAGATTAGCTTGCAGTACAGAATTTATTATAATTAGTTTTTTTTTTCTCAATGAGTCTGAAGCTTTTTGAAAAGTATAGATAATATTAGTCTAGACGATTAGAGCAAATCCTAAATTTCGCCAAGTATTGCAGAATCCAGTAAAGATTTTCTAAGGATAACTTCCAGGAGTAGGAAATATATATATTTTTTAAGTTAATAATTAAGATCCCTAGTAGGTTTAATTATCGGGTTGCCCCCGCGTGTATCTGGTTACAAGAAGTGCTACAAATGTACTTAGTGTTGTGAGTTTCTTTATCTGATAAATTGATTTTGGTTTTTTAATAACAATTTAATAAATTTCATTTAAATCCAGTTCGTTTCAAAACCTTTGATTGATAATAAAGTACAGGCTCTTGAGTTTTTCTCTCGCTAGAGTTTTTCCTCATAAGCCTGCTTCTCGGAAAATTGCTCGCTACAGCACTAAGTGAATTTTTCTCATATCATTTAAAATAAAATAGTTTTGGTTTACTTAATTTAATTATTAATTAGCTTTTTCTTTAAGCGCTAGCTTGTGTAGGTACAAGCTAACTCCCGCAGGTTAAAATAATTTTCCTCTTTTTAATAAACAAAGAAATCACTCATAGCCATATTTCACTAGGTAACTGACGAGTTAGCGTGACTTCTTGTGTTACGTTTGACTCACTTCTGGTTGGGTTTCTGATAGGCCCTTGTCGTGATTCTGGTTGCAGAATTTTTCTATGTTTGATGATATCAGTGCAATACTAAATAATTAGATCCTGATTGGACACCAAGATATTATTTTCTTCTAAACGCTATCTCCGCTAACCGTAACTTTTAGTTGACTTAACTTAATGGTCGCTTTTTAACTTTTTATTGCCAATTTAACCTCGCATTTTGAATTGCAAGGTCTGAATTCTGGATTTTGAATTTTAAATAATACCCAAATATTATCTTCCTCTTAACGCTATCTCGATTAAAGTTAACTTACAGCTAACTTAACTAAATAATCTCTTTTGGAATTGCTAAGCTTGAATTTTGAATTTTAAAATTATGTCTTCAACCAGATTCGCCTGAATCCATTTTGGCACTCTACTTCCCGCAGTCCAAAGGAAGTCAGCTCTGTAGCTCTACGGACGACTAGCTCGGGAGACACTACAAAAAAAAATATTTTTTGATAGGGTAGGAGTTATTGATCAATTCAACCTCGAATTTAACCATTATATTTACGCACTGTTATCGTGTACTTTGATTTTGCTTTTGTCGGCTCGGTTATAGAGGCAGTTGGGTTCCGGTCAGCCTTGCGGTGTTCCCCTGAATAGGAGTTCGGAGAGAGAAGTTTGGTTTAACCGTGGTAGCTCCGGGAATAAATTGAGCTACTGGCATCCCTTTACTCACGCGACTTTAATAGGTAGGAATCCTAGGTCAGAAACTGATTGTCTGATAATCTCCGAGCTCCCTCACTGATCTGATTTTTCCCTCCGGTTCTGTCGTTCTCTACTTTCAGCATGTATCGGTCTCCGCCTTACCACTTGAGATCCAGGAGTACGGCGAGGGGTGGAGGCGATGGAAATATGCCCCCTCCGGAGGATGAGAGCATACCACAGGGGACAGCGTCCAACCAGAACTCCATGCGTGTGCAGACCCCAGTTCCGGTGGAACTCCGGAACGACGCGTCCGTCGGGACGTCACTGGCTGGTCAGGGGTTGGTAGGGCAACCTACCAGCACTTCCTCTGTCCGGTCTGGAGGCGGGCGAGGGGCGCGCGACGGCGACACCGGAAGCACCAGCGCGGAAGCGGAACGTGATTCGGAAAAACCACTTAGTGCCTCCCAGTTCTGGTGGGGTGGTCTTTCGCCGGACGATGCGAATAGGCGTATGCATCATACCGACATATCGATGACTACGTTAAATTATCAGTGTAACTTGACTGCAACTTAGTATCTTTTACTATTTTCGAGATCCCACTAGTGAGAAACGAATTTGTTACCTTCCCCTAAAAATTTACATAAATTTGTTCAATATAAGTCGACAGTAGCCAAGCTGCACATTCCAGTAATTTTAGCGATTATAGTTTTTCTATTCTGAGAAGTACTTCTGAAAACTTAATCAATATTTCATGCAATTCTAAAGCCGATCATAATATTACTACCATAAAATATTTACTGTGTTTATTCGCTTGAACTTATTTAGCAGATAATGTAGCTGCTAACTTTTTACAAAGTTCATCCACGTGCACGTCTCGGCAAAGCTTATTATCCCCAGGTGAATATCAAAACATTAAACACGAGGCCTTTGTACTCATTTACTGTTAATCTTAAATAAGTAAGATTCATTTATGGTAAAAGTTTGAGGTATTAAGCTCGCGAAATTGGTTTTTCTTTCAATAGAAACAACCGATTTTCAATAAACAGTTATAGAATGTGTTTAACTAATATTTTATTTTATTTATTTATTTATTAACGTTCCACAAGTAACATGCGATGCCACGAACCGTGCGTTACAAAAAGTTGCGGCAATTTTCAAACCAATTGAAATTCGCGGTAACGTAGCCTTATCTTTTAGTACGCTTTAGGCAGTACTAGGACAACAGTGGTAGAGGCAGCTTCATTTTCCATGTGCAGTAAATTTGGTGTGTGAGATCGCCGTTAACTATCGTCTTAAAATTTTCAAGGTAAGAGAAACTAATATTTCAACGTATAATGTTTATTTTTTTTGCCTGTAAACTTTAGATAAAAACCATGAATTACGAAAAGGAACAGGTATATCTTTAAAAGTTGTATAATGAGTTTGGTACCGATTCTGAGCTTGAAATCGAGGATGATGATACTTATGACGGCCTGGAGGAAAATAATCCGAAGGAACAGGACCACAATACAGACTCTGAGCAAGATATAGAAGAAGAACCTGAAGAAGATATAGTCGCTGAAGTAGCAGTAGCAAACAGGAATGTACGGTTTTCTTTTTTCATAGGAAAAGATGAAAAAGAGAAATGGAGAAAGCATTTTACGTAAGTGGCGGAGTTCATACATGCGCTAAAAATGGCGTTAAGCACTTACCAGGTGTAAAAGGAATAGCTCGTCATAAGACTCTACCAATTGAAATCTGGATCTTTACTGATAATATGCTGGAAGAAATTGTAAGTAATGCGAATATTTACATCTAAATCACTGCTAGTGATCCTAATAATAGAACTGCTAAAAAACTGATTTACAAGAATTAAAAGTCCTTCTAAGCATTTTATATATTGCTGGAATGTCAAAAAATAACCATACAAACATCGAGGATTTACTTATAACAAATGGGACATCAATGGAAATTTTTAGGCTTACAATTCCCTAGCTGGATTCAGGTTTTTTACTTAGGCATATTCGCTTTGATGACAAAAGGACCCGTGGAGATCGAACCAGATTTGATAAGTTAGCACCCATTCAAAATTTGTTTGACGTCTTCAATTCGAATTTCCCAATATTTTTTGCTTATCTGACTTCACAACTGTGGATGAAAATTTAGAAGCCTTTCGATGCAGGTGCAGATTTAGGGTATCTCTCTAATAAACCAAAACCGGATAGGAGATAAAAGTATTGGTGGATAAAAAATGTTTTATAAGGCGTCTTTGGAAGTTTACGTTGGAAGACAACCTCCTGGGTCATACGCAGTCGATACCAGTAATATGCCTTTAGTTCCACGCTAGGGACAATCTGAAAAAAAATTAAAAATCTTCATATTGAATTAGCTTAACATCCGAAAAGACCTGATAAAACAAGTATATTTCGTTTTCAAGAGAACTGTACTACTACATCCTACATTCCCAAGAAAAATAAACATGTATTGTTCCTTTCCTTCATGCATCATGATGACACCATATACATGGATACAGGGAAGCTTGAAACTGGCGGATGCTGTGATAATATCATTTCATTCCATGCGTGGGCGCGCATCTGCGCGCCATGTCTTCGTGATGCAACCAATCGTTTGTATGTGCCCTGGTGATCTAGGGGTTCGCATGACTAGCCTTCACTTCGGCGACTCAAGATCAAACCCCGTCGGTGTTTAATATTTTTTTAAAGTTATATTTCTAAACTGTTTTTTTCTTGTTTTTGGGTATGTCTTGGGTTAGATTGGGTTAGCACCTGGTTAGTTTCCTTTTCTTGAGTCCCCGTAGCGAGCGGTAGCGAGCGGAGGGCCATTCGAGAAGTGAAATATGCGAAGGAATGAAATGATATTGTCGGAGCATCGTCAAGTAAGCTTGAAACGATAATCACATGTAACAAAGCTAAATGAGGGGTAGATACAGCATTCAGGCTTTACCTAATAAAATTAGAAGAATAGTTTCGATAAATTTAGACGAATGGTTTCGATTAAAGCATACGCAATAAGCAAAAGAGCATCCATTCAAAAAGTATCTTATTAAATCATCTAGCCAATTTAAATACAACTAGAATAACATAACTATAGTGAGCAATATGTACGTAATCTATACCAATAAATTGTCCTTGGTTGCATCGCACCTGTCGCGATAGCCGAGATTTACGCAATAAACTGGCCCGTGTGAAAATGCCCTTATCATGCTAATTCGGTATCCTGTCATGCAAAATAGCATTTTTTCTTGACAAAAGAAAGGGATGCCTCTTTGATTACATTCATATATCATGACGATATTATACTTCGTGATGTTTACCCACGGCATGTGAATAAAGCCTTAACGATATTTAGGTAGTCGTTTCTGCGTGCGTATTCGTTACTTATTCATATTTTCAGCTTAGCAAGAAAAATTGTTAAAATTGTCTCATAAAAATAATGTGTTAAATTGAGAAATACTCCCAGAGCGTTCTAGCGTACTTTGACCAGAGATCCATACATACATAGATATTCAGCGCTTATGGCGTTCCTTGAATCATACTGATTTTAGCGACATCCATGTCGAACTCATTCAACACTCCATTCGGGTTTCTGCAAAAGATGTCACCTCGCTAGCCATCTCAAAAATATCTAATAATAGAAACAAGGAACTACCTCAACCTCGCGAAGTCAAAACAACAGGTGGCCGGTTTCTCGAACTGCCAATGTTGTTTGATAAGTAGGAAGTACAGATTATTAAAACACGTAGGCAGCGTAAAGTGGATTATTATATTATATTACATAGCTTGAAGGGAAAACATTATCGCAATTCAAAGAAGTGTAAATGCATAGGGGTTCCATTTAAAAAAAATGAGTTTGAGTCATATTGCAAAATTTGAACTTGAAGAAAAATATTTTCAATATCTATCTCTAGAATTTCAGAAATAATGGCTGTAAAGGGAAAAGATTGTGCAAAAGTAGTTTTTGGAATATAATATTGATACTTATAACTTAGAACTATGAAATAACACAAATATGATAAAAAAATATTGACTGAAGCCATTCACATGTTTTGTAATATGTCTATTTTTCTTTTACGTTTAATGCCTTTTTTACAATACAAATTTCTCCATTTACATTCTTTGAATACTTTACATCGTATCATTAAATTAACTAAATAACTAACATGCATTTTACAGGACTCCTCCTCAAAAATGTAAAGGTTTTCTCTTACTTTGGCGATTTTTTTTTGCTAAATTTTCTACAAGGTTTTTTTATGGGGGTATTTTCTTAAAATGCTATTAACCTTAACAAACTTCGTAAAACTAGGGAGTGGTTGTTTCAAACCCACTGAAACTTTTTTATATGTCCGATTCAATATCAATATATGACTTTTATATGTCAGCATGCTCTTGAAACCAATTGAATCTCACACAGAACACAATGAAACTTGGCAGAAGATTTCGTCGCCAAATACCCTGCAAAATATGCAGTCGAGCAATCTTGTCAAGTGACAGTTTATGAATAATCTCTATCATCGCCTTCCAAATAGCTATTAGTAGAATCAACTGATCGCGAACTTAATTTAGATATGTCTTCCTCTGAAAGACCCGTAGAAATTGTAACATTTTGGAAATTTGACACACTTTCTGATGGATTTAATGAAATAGAGGTATCCTCATCTTCCTCAAAATTTGAATTAGTTGGCTTTAAAAGATTGACTTTGATTAATAACCTGAATGTGACTCTGAATGTTCTTACTGATGGATTTTATTGAAGCATCCACGCTGCCTGAATATCGCGAATTTATTTTCAATGGGATCATGATTTAATCTGTTGGTTAGGAAGTTAGAGTAACCTAACTCCTTGTTACTATCGTAAATTCCGAGGACCGCTCTCGTAGTCTGTACTATTCCATCAAAACAATCTGGTCTGGAATATTTTCTAGATGAAACTTCTTTACTCATCGACTCGATAATATCGACGGCTTCTTCCAATGTTTGTTGCACGATAGGTCTCTCAGAAGAAATTGCACATGCGTACGGATTAGATGTGAAAAGAGTTTTGCTATTCAATGCATCGAAGAGATTGTTCATAAATTGTACAAATTCTGCCGTATGTTACGCGGTCACAGATTTTAACTCACCTGTGCTAACTGTGAACAACAGTTAGCACAGGTGAGTTACGGAGTTACTAAAATTTTGTGTTGCTAGGCCGCAGTTCATGTTCAGCTTCTACTTAAAGTGCTTCGCTGATCGATCTTATAGGTTTCAGTAATATCATTAAAATCGACGAAATTGCCTTTAAAGATGTATCTGTTAAAAATTATTCCTAAAGTTTTTTATCACAAGTAGAACGTCGTATATCGAGAAAATAATCCTGTCACCGATACAGAAACATGTGGTATGTCTTGTCACCCCAAACATTTTCATCGCCAACGGGTTATTTTTTCCTTGGTCCCACACTAGACTGACAACCTTCAGCGTCTAGAAGTAAGACCAATGTATCTTTTAAAAGCATTTTTGGGGTCCATATTTCTCATAGTCTTATCGACAAAATATGCAGTTTACATACCATCCTCTAATTAAAAATAATATAACTTCTTCCATAGGAGTTTCTTCTGCGGTTTCCGCCATGATCATGGAATCCTTCGATCAAATCATATTTTGGAGAGTATTCCAAATACTCTTTTATTTTGATCTTGTCAAATATCAGTGTGCAATATTTCTCTGAATATTTCATTGCGCACGCTTTTCTTCGAATTTCGTTTAAAATTCTACGATTGAATCCAGGAAGGCAGTCAATGTCGTCTAACCAGGAAACAAAATATCCTCAATGCAAGTTTTTTGTTTTGCTACATCCTTCAATAATTTGACTTGCTTTTTAAGTCTTACAGTGGTTTGATCCTTTTGCCGAATTCTCAGTCTCTGGCTGGAAACGAATCCTTTTAAGGGATATGCTGAACGGTAGTTTTCGGTCACTAAAAAGTTTACGTCTTATTCTTCGAAACCGTGATTTTTCAAGCATTTTAGAAATGACGTTGACGAATGCTAATGTTCTAGGAGTCAACTCTTTACTACTAGTAGACGGCTGTGGAGAGATTTTTGGTGAACATGTTGGTATTCTCTTTGAACAACCCCCATACGCTTCGGCGTTAAAACTTTCAGATTAGGCGTACCGCAAATCCTCAATCATGCATTTTGGAGGCACTGCTGTTTTCTTCAATCGATTTCTCATTTGAAGATTGACAAAATCTTAATCATTGAAGTGAAGATTACAAACAACCTCCCTTTTGTTTAGGCTTGCTGGAAATAAATCCAAGAGATCCGTATTTCCTGAAATATGAAGTAATTAATTCATTTGACTGTCTCCAAAGTCACCAAGTTTATTGAAAAATAAATTGAGTAAGTAAATAATATTTTTTGGTAAAAGCAATGGTCTGCTAATAAAATGCAGACAACAAATTTTTGAGAAAATTCAAAGGGTGCCCTATAGATCAATTCATTGAGGATTTTTTCTCCAAATTTCACCTTTTTGTTTATGGGATTTTACAATACATCAAAACAAATTCAAATTCGCCAACAGTTTCAAAATCGACAAAAATTTGGGGTTTTTACAATAAGGATCAATGTAAATTTTCAAAAATTCATAGCTTTTTAATTTTTCATTTTGAATAAAATTTTGAAAGTAAAAATTTTTGAGAATTTTGCACTCTACGAACTTATGAAAGAACAACTGAATTTTAAGTTCAATAATCAATTTTATACTACTAAAGAAGGTTTAGTTATGGGAAACCCCCTAAGCACATTGCTAGCGGAAATTTTCATGAATTACCTAGAAAATATAATTAGTCAAAACTCTCTGTTTAAAAATAGACCCTCCCATACAGACACTACTATTCACAACAATTTCTGTCAGCCAATTCAACGCAAAACTTGCAGCATTCTAGCATGATATACACAGGTTAATTTCAAAACCTCTAAATAAAGGATTCTACAACATCGAACTAAACGTAATTAAACAACATGCACAAAGAAATGCCTAACACACCAATATTATTACAAATATTCTCAATAATAAAATATACAAAACGCTATCAACATGATGTACCCAACAAACAAACAAAAACACAACAGATTATCCACAATCACTTATGTAGGAAGCATAAGCAATAAAACAGCAAATTTTCTTAAAAAAAAATAATACCAAGTAGCGTGTAAAACAAATAATAACCTTGGAAAATATATAAAAAACAATACATCAAAAAACAACAATAATAAAAAATCAGGGTATAAAAATTAACCGTTGTTTGAGTAAAGTTATTCAAACAACGAATTAACAAATAAAAAAATGCTCAAAAACATATATAGGCCAGACTGGTGGAGTTCTTTAAAAGAATTTAAGAACATTATTCAAGTTTTATCCACAAAAGGTCTGATTCCCATTATGCCAACCACCTTCTAGAATCTCACCATCAGTTTAATGATAATTTTCAAATTTTGCGTTCCGAGAACAAGAGTAAAAAAATTAACCTAAAAAATGAGTTAGAGAACCAATTTCTTCAGTTCCCCGGCTAGCTTAATTTTCATATCAGACATAGACATGAGGATGCTCAGTCTAAACATCAGTAATCCAGAAAGTTATACGTGACGTGAGTAGAAACTCTCTGCGATACTTAGTTTGGAGATATGTTGAACTTGCTGAAAATCAAAGGCAGGTTCTCCTTCACTAAACCGTGAAAAGCTTTCACCCACTTTTATTTATGAACTGTTAGATTACATATCAAACGTTGTTTTTCTTGTACATCCTGGTATGGCTGGATTGCAGATCTGATTCGGTTGCAATAACTGAAGGTATCGTATTAAATTTTAAATTGAAGATTTTGGTGAAGAACGTTTTCTTAACTTTTAAGTTATCTCCTACTTCTCCTACTTTAGCATATTACATTTTAAACACTTTATTTATATTGAACGTTGAAGACAAATAGAGCATTTGACTCTTGTTTTGAGAGGTATAATTATCACGTGCTTTCAATTTCAACAAGAATTCCCATATTCTTAGTCTCTTTTTCTGAAAATTTTCCGCTCTTTCGATCTCCTCCTTTATTCTCTATCATATCTTGCTCCGACTTGATACCCTCTACAGTTGTGTTGAGCCTTTTCCCAGCATTAAATAATTTTAAAGTAAACTAGAACATACTGACAGTTTTTCACCTTGCGGTCTTAATAAAAAGTATTTGACAGCTATGTTACGTCGTTCGATTTTTCCTACTACCCCTGGATCGTGGCTACGTATAGGCACTCCCAAATTCATCAAAAATTACAGTTTTTGCCCTGCTCTCTCCTATATGGTTTAAAGAACTCTCCTAAGCAATTTTTTGGAGATTGTGAGGCATTTAAATCGGTCCTCCTTGTATGTCTTTAAATCTGAAAAAAATTGGCTAATGTCAAATTTGAACTGAATACGTCGCACTGCTTAAAAGTTACAAGAGCTTACACACAAAAATAACAATACATACATAATCACAAGAGCCCCGACCATTGTCTCGACATTTCCCATCATTTTGAACCAATTTAACTCATTTTCGGACCGACAAAATACTTATTAAGTACAGAAATGATTATAATAGTCCGCATTCGGAGTCTAATTATTACCTGTTGTCATACTCTTGTTCCCTTTTGTTTTTCGTGTTTTGACGCTTCCTAGACCCGTTCTCAGTTCATCTAGAATTATTGTTCAAAGTGCACAATCAAATATAAACTTGCAGACAGATGCAGATCTCATGACTTTTCAGCAGATCTTTTTAAGTACTATCGTAGAAAATAGTTTATACTAAACCAAATAATAAGAAACGTGTTTGCAAAGAAACTGAAGTAATATCAAATATAGTTTATGTATATCACAAGAAGAAAAAGATGGCTTCCACATTACTTACTTACTCTGTAAGTTCTAGCTCCAGCGAGAGTGAAAAACCAGAAAATTTGCAATATGAAGAATCATCCATAGATAATGACTTATCTGCTGAACTTAAAGCTGTCGAAGGTTATAACAATATGATGTCTGTTGGATATTTTGCAGTTTATAAAATTGCAATAAAAAGAATCTAACCCAAACTAACCCAACTAACCCAAACTGAAAAGGCAGGGAGCGGTTTTGAAGATACATTTCTTAGAAAGTCCAAGGGGAATAAATTTACTTGGCTTCAGGTAGAAGATGTGGCCTGTATAGAAGAAAGTGATACCGAATTAGTTCTGCCAGGGACTGTTCATTTGGGAATTTATTTAGGGTGGATCTTAGTTTATATGATGTGGGCAAATTATAACAATTATAATTTTTAATGAATAACGTTTCAATATGCCCCAATTAGCCTATAAATAGTTTCGCCAAAGTTTTTAAAAATACTTGAAGGACAGACTTATAAATTTTCTCTAAATGAATAACATATCCTCTCAGAAAATCAATTCGACTTCACAGAGGGACTACGCACTACTGACGCAATTTACAGTCTGACCTCAGATATAACAAGGAATTGAAATATGGATAAAAAAAATTATACAGTATTCACAGACTTGGCAAAGGCCTCCGATGCCGTGCCACATCGAGAACTTATTAGTATCTTAGAATACTGTGGTTCGTGTTGGAAGTATTTAAAAACCATCTTTTTGAAAGAGAACAATTGACAAAAGTTGGTAACTGTCTTAGTGCACCACTCAAAATTCGAATTGGTGTGGTGTTTCTCAGATATTGGAGTTTCCCAATATTACATAGCCATTAGCAGTATTACGATAAACGAAAATTCGACGAAATTGGTACTATGCGGTATTATAGATCAATTTTAAAGTGGAGCTGACATACTGAACATTTAGCAAGTAACATTCGTAAGCTGATTAGTAAGTAAATTTTATTCAATGAGAGAATTTTCAAGTACTAAGTTATGATCGTTGGGTAAAAAATCATTGGTTGAATCACTTCTGAGATATGGTCTGATTGTGTCGGGTGGTACTTATAAAAGTAACTTAGGAGCTATAATCATTATACAGAAATATATCCTTAAAATTATGTACAAAAATAATAGAACATTCCTTCACACTTATTATTTGTTAAAAATATATGCAGCTTAGACTGTCTATATATACAAATTATATACTCGTAATACCACAAATTAAATAACTTGAAGCATTTTATTAGCCACTCGTATTCAACTAGATCCAATGTGGATAAGTATTTGATTATACCACAGACTAGAAAAACTATCAGTTTTAAGTTTATTGACTACTTGGCTCCCAAGTGCTATAATATTGTCACCTTTACGCTCCTACCGCTTGTTGCCTATGGACCTGACTTCGTTGCAGTAGTTGCGCTGTGCTCTTTCAGAAGACGCAGCTCAGATATAGGTAGTTGGGAGAGATGGATAGAAACACTCGGTGTAAAAAAGGCTTGGTTTATTAACTTCAGGTTGAGTATAGAAGGTTGTAAGTATTACCAAAATATTCGGGAATGCATATCTCGTAAGTCCCCTGGGATATTCCTCGCGAAAATGTTAACCACGAACAGCAGCGAGAGAGGGGGAGAGCTTAGCCTGAAGGGCTGTTACAATTAGATTGACGGGCGGATAGATTATTTGGTCTGGCTGAATATTTAGTTACGTAGTTTACTTTTTATATGTAGTTAATTTAAATAGCACTTTGCCTTATGACGTTATTAATTTTCACTGATTCACTTTTAAGGCGTGCCTGATCAGAGGGGCTTTTCCCTTTCGGTAATTCGCACTGATA
>MU188515.1:51299-61502 GCA_016904865.1 Pissodes strobi | reverse complement strand
GTCCCAAAATACACTATATAATATCCTAAATTAAGACTTATCTGATAGGTTATCAAGCCAACAGTGAGTTCATCCAGGATCCAGGTGTTCGTCGGATCACTGGAGCGTCAAGGTCGAGGAGACACACTCCGTATGTGTTGAGGCTTGAATCAGACAGCGAGACACGCAGTCAATTGATGGATACTCCGAAACCACGTGTTGTCAGAGGAGTCTCAGTATGCAGTCTCGAAACCCAGGTAGGAAACCGGATCGTAAGAGGACAATGGAAGGCCCATAACCAATGATCCCAAAATAAAAATCCAAAACCAGAAATCCAAGAATAGAAAATAGGAAAATGGAAAAACCCCTGAAACAAATAGGGCAAATTAGCACGGTGATCAAGCCAAAATATGAAGGAAACAGGTACGGAACCTCAACAAATAACAGATCAAAACAATATCGGTATCAAATTTACTCAAACAACATACCTTTAGATGTTAAACGGGGTTCAAGTGTGTGGCAGCTCTCGAAAGTCAAATCCCCAAACGTGGGTGCAGGTGGTCGAATCTACAAATCTTCCTTCATCTACAATCATCCATCAGACGAGAAACCATCGACGACCACAATCCTGCTCAAGGGCTTCGTTGAATACTCCCCTAACTAGGGCACTGTATATTTCACACTAAATATCAGTATCTCAACGAAAATTCCCAATTTCGAGAGCTCGGCACTGAAACCTACTGGTTCCTTCAAGATCATATAAAGACTAAATTGGCTTGCTCCGAAAATGACGAGGCTAGCAGAATTAACATCGCGCCGGCCCAACATACTATGTTGCCAGAAGCGTCCCTATTTGTGACAAAGTACTAGAAAGTTCTGATGTCATACTACCGGATTCGCCAAAACAAGCGCTAAAGCGACTCATTATCGGAATGATTTAAATCAGTTAGAATCTACTTTTATATGCTTGGTGGGAATATATAACCCACGCGTTATGCGGCAGTCAAAAATTACAATCAACACGCGCCACTAATAGCATTATGCCATATAAGGCATTAACTTGGCAACCGTGTCGACCGTGAAGACCACGCGCTTGTCCAGAAAGCTGTCACTTATACCGCCAAAATTACCCTCCACAGACTAAGTGAAACATAGACCAATTTTCGTTCGCGTCGGTAGAATCTACTCCGAGCTGAAATATTATCGAACTTTAATAATGGAGAGTCCGTGTAACACTGCGTCAATATGCAAGCCTAGAGGGCTAAATATTGATATAATCAGCAAATTCAAGCGTATGATACCTAAATCCTACAATAAATTCAACGCGAATTAGAGTGGTTCTCGAGTCGATATCGACGGAGGGATCCGATGCGCTTTCCACCGGTCGTGTAGTCTATGGTTTAAAACCGGAGTGACATGACATACTTCTAACAAACGTCAATGTTTCATTTCCAAAATGAAAATATTCCCTAATCACCTAAGCAAAACAATATATTATCAAATATAAATCAATGAGAAAATTACCACAGAATGACCATCAAGTGTACAAAAAGTAAGTTATAATTACAGTGTTAGATCTCCCTAAATAACCTTAAAATATAACTCGGCATGCATTATAGTCCAAACTCCAATTACTCGGCTAATCTGTAAACAATCTATCACTGTTGTTTTATTTTAGACACAACCCTCCAAGAAAGGCGAAAATATATTCTTGATTCCAAAATACCTCGAATCAGCAATTAAAAACCATAATTAGCAAGGCCGAATACAGTGGATGGCCATCAAGGTGTATTATCGAACTGAAATAATGAAACCAAGCCAAATGATGAGAAGAAGGGTTTCTTTCTCCATTTAGAAAGACAGCATAATAGGACAAAACCAAGGGGAAAATACCAATATACAACGAAGCTTTGTGGTTCCAGCTGCAACAATATATCGTGTGTGTAAAGTTAATTCGTTCAAAAGAAAGCATGTGCCTTTGATAGATCAAGACATAAATATGAACTATTTGCTTTAGAATACCTAGTTTAATGGATTGGGTTCCATGCTTTTCCAATACTAGTCCTATTGTGGTAATTATCTAATTTTTGTAGTGTATTTTAATAAATAATATGATGTTTGATTATTTTCCCTCCAGAAATAGATCAATTTTAATCGACTCTGGTCGACTTCGTAAATTTTTATTTTGATCCTTCGCCATTCCGTCAGAAACCAGGTTTTTGTATAATATGAAATCGTAGCCTGTTACACCGCCTGGCCTCCCTCTATCTCTTCCTCATTCGTCAATTCACCACCCTCGTCCCCACTCAGTTCATTCTCCAAATCCTCCCATATTGTCATGTCAAAGTCATACACCCATACTTCCTTCTTAAGTTCTTTCATACCCCCCTTCACTCTAAATCGCACATATATGTGGTCGCTGAGGGTCTCCTCCTCCTCGACCACCCATTCGTTCACCATGACATTTCTGCACATGGTCACATCCACCCAACTCTCACCTCTCACACTTCTAAACGTAGCTAACGAATCACCGTCGTTAGCTACCAGAAATATCTTTTCTAAAACCCACAACATTAATTCCTCTCCCCTAGCATCCGTCACCATTCCTCCCCATGCGTCATTCTTACTGTTCATGTCGCCACCTATCACTATTGGTCCTTTAACCTCATTCACTACATCTTTCAGTTCACGCAACCTTTTGTTCGTTCTTCCGCCCGGTTCGTCATTTATACTGATCACGCATACCTCCTCATCCACTCCTTCAATCATAACTCCCACTACATTCTTACTAACCAGGCCTGACACATACCTTGCTCTCACAGTCTCCTTCACCCACACCTCCACCTTAGCCTTCTCTTCACATCCAAATCTTACATACCCCTTCCACTCCGTCACTCTCACATACGGTGCCTGCAATAGAACTACCTCTACTCCCCAATCCACCACATTCCTTCTCATTAGATTCATAGCGTCTTTGCCTCTCCCCATATTAAACTGCAGAAAATTAATGTCCCCCGCCATTAGTAGGCTATGCGCCCCTTCTTCTCTCCCATTTTTATCCGGAAAGCTGTGCAATCGCCATCCCTCGCCGTATGATACCTCTCATCCTTCCTTATCCCTAAACGCTTACAGTTCGGGCAATCTAGTCCACTCTCTTTATTGCAGTCCTGGCCCTCATGGCCTTCGTCACATTTGTCACAACTCGGGGCCTCCCGACAATACTTCGCCGGGTGTTCAAACCTACAACACTTGTAGCACATGACAATTACATACTCGGATACATAGTGTACCGTGAGACCCAAGTTAACCTTTGCATCCCTCATAAGCTTTCTAAATAATCGCGAGTCTTCCTCCATTATGACATTCTCCTTATAGGAACTCCTACACGGTTTCCTTGTGATGACCCTCATCATTCCCTCTACATTTTCTCCCACAATCTCATTCACACCCTCATTTTCTCTACATATACGTTTTATAATTTCCTCGTCCGAATATCGGTTTTCGACTCCGCCAATCCTTACCACCGGCCTCTGACATCCCTCGACTTTAATATTCCATTTGGGTTCACGTCCCAATACCTCCCTTATTTTGGTCTGTTGTTCCATCGTCCTAGTTTCAAATATCGCCCCCCTGACTTCAAAGTTTTGACTGCCCTCAACGCTTTGACCCCCTCACTAACCAACATACATGTCCTTCATCAACTTTACCATATTTTTAGCCGCCTTCTCTGTCTTATCTCCTTCCTCCTTCGGAAAGACCACCACCTCTAGCCTTGGCGTAACTTTTTCTGGTGTTTCCCATCCTTGTTGTTCCTGCCTCTCTTTTTCCCACCTCAGCTCTCTTTCTTTCCTCCTTTCTTCCATTTTTGCCACATCGGCATACGACTTTCTTGTCCTTTTCTTAATCCACCCCAAACTAACCCACTCGCTCCTTGCACTTGCTCATTCTCTATCGTAACCACCTCCGATGTGGCTACGTCCCTTGCACTCTCCATATCGCTCTCCCTTTCGTATGCACTTACATACTGTTTCCCATCCCTTTTTCCCCCAGTGTTTTTGCGCTTTCCTGTGTCCTGTTGACTCTGCTGCTTTTTCCTTTCCTCTCTCCCTGCTGGTTTCTTAAAGACAATATTTCCGTCTCTGCCCTCCTCCGCCGAATTACCTTTAATATAGTTCCACATCGCATGAAGTTCCTTGCCTGTCCCCAACCTTTCCTGCCAAAATTTCTCTCTGTCTTCCATACTTTGCCTCATCCAAGCCACTCGCTCATCCGCCTGTCTCAATTTCCCATTCAGGATTCCCACTTGTCTCACCAACGGCAAGACCTCCGCATAGATTATGCCTGTGGCGTCCTTGACCACCACCACATCTTTGAGGTTAAATTCCACCTTCCCCTTTTTAACGCGTCCGGTTGCCTTATTGATATCCCCAATGCACTCGTTAATATTTTTGACAGATTTCCCTATGGCCTTATCTATGTCTGGTGGCCAATCACTATTCTCCCATTGCGTGTTCAACTCCGTTTCTCTCCAACCCTCAAGTCCTCGTTGTCCAACTCCCATTCCCGATCCGCTGGGGAATGACTGGATCCTGCTTCTACCATCCCAACAGAAAACTTCTCCGTCTCCTTCTTCTATAACCTTACTTCTCGCTCCTTGCGACTCTGGGTCATGTTCTCCCTCGTTTTTATCTTCCTCTTCAGATTCGTCTTCCTTTTCATCTCCCCCTTCACTTTCCTGCACTTCTTGCCGCGACTTCTCCAAAATATTATGAATTTCTTCCATTGTTGAATTCATTATTTTCTGAATCTCTTCTTCTGTGCGCTTTGCCAAGCGTGCCTTCTTTTCAGCTCTTGCATCACCGTCTTCCCTCGCTCCCGTCAGTCCCGGAGGTGTCCTCTGTAACGAAGCTCTCCTGGGTATATCTCCCATTAACCTAGCCTGTTCCTCGGTCTCTCGTGCCAGTTGTTCTAGTTGTTTTCTCTTCCGCTTTAATGTCTCCAGCTCGTATTTATCCATGGTTCACGTCTCCTACCTGGAGCCAGCCAGACACCACCGACTGGTCTCCACTAGGGCAAGCTACACACTTGCCAAGTGTGTCGAATTGTTCACGGGCACTCCTTCCACACGTGCACCAATTTTCGCCGCTCTATGACCAACCGTTTATGTTTGATTTTAATTGGGCACTAAGTTTCTTTTTTGATGCAGCATGTGTTACAGTATTTGCATCGTGAAATGATATTGGGTATTGGAGGATGCACTAAACTATCATCTAGTTTAGGTATCTTTACTGGTTGATCTCTTAGCTAAAAATCTGCTTTTCTCTTTTTTTTTTGCTTCTTTATAAACAGGTAACTGCACATCATAACAGGATGATCGAAAAGGACATGATTGCTTTTTAGGTCTATATAGATTTTGTAAAGAACTTATTACAATCACTGCATTGAAAATCTTCAGTAGTTACTCTGAGCGCATGTCTGTCTGCTTGTCTGTCTGTCTTGCTGTATTTGCTGTCTGTTTTGTTGTATCTTACAGTTTTTTTGCTGTTTTTCTTTCTGTATGTGTGTCTTGTTGTTTTTGCTGTATGTTTTGTTATCTATACGAAATAGTGTAGATGATGTGCATAGGGTTGTAATGTATGGAGCTATTCTTAGGCAGCAGAGCATTGGATTTTTTAAAACATAGAGTTAAGGAACATACGTTTCACTAAACCCTTCATCTGCCGAAATGAATGAATGAATGTTTGATCTTAAATGGGCGCTAAGTTTAATTTTTTATGTACCATGTGTTACAGTCTGCATTGCGAAAGGATAAGTTTGTGTATTGGAAAATGCGCTACACTATCATCTATTTTAGGTTACTTTACTGATTGATCACTTAGCAAAAAATCTGCTTTTATATTTTTTGCTTCTTTATGGACAGGTAACTGCACATCATAACAAGATGGTCGAAAAGGACATCATTGTTTTTATGTCTATATAGATTTGGTAAAGAACTTATTACAATCACTGCATTGAAACATCTTCAGTAGTTACTCTGAGCGCATGTCTGTCTGTCTGTCTTGCTGTATTTGCTGTTTGTTTTGTTGTATCTTACAGTTTTTTTGCTGTTTTTTTGTCTGTATGTGTGTTTTGTTGTTTTTGCTGTATGTTTTGTTCTCTATACGAAATAGTGGAGATGATGTGCATAGGGTTGTGATTGGAGCTGTTCTTAGGCAGCAGATCTTTGGATTTTTTAAAACATAGAGTTAAGGAACATAAGTTTCACTAAACCCTTCATTTCCGAAAGACTTACTGGAATTGATGGAATTTTCACATTTTCATTGTTTTTTCTTTATTACTTCACTTTTATGAATGTTTGATCTTAAATGGGCACTAAGTTTCTTTTTAATGTGCCATGTGTTGCAGTCTTTGCATTGCGAAAGGATAAGTTTGAGTATTGGAAAATGCACTACACTATCATCTATTTTAGGTTTCTTTACTGATTGATCACTTAGCAAAAAATCTGCTTTTCTCTTTTTTGCTTCTTTATAAACAGGCAACTGCACATCATAACAAGATGGTCGAAAAGGACATCATTGTTTTTTATGTCTATATAGATTTGGTAAAGAACTTCTTACAATCACTGCATTGGAACATCATCAGTAGTTACTCTGACCGCATGTCTATCTATCTGCTGTCTGTCTGTAACGGGTGTAGTCTGCGATTTTCGTTGATAACTGGTTTTGTTCTCAATAGGTGGAGATGGTTGATTTTGTTGTTTAGCTTCTAATTTTTTTTGCTGTTTTTTCTGTTTGTATGTCTGTGTCTGTTTTACTACCTAGTTAAGAGTTTTCAGCAGGAGACTTCTGTCCTTTATTATTCAAGTTTTGAAGGTTTAATTCGAAATAAAAGTTGTAAATTTTTTTTCCTAAAAATTTATTTGAATACTTAATTATTGGTATTTAACTTAGATAGTGTCTTATTACATAATACACAATTACTCTGGGAGTTTGGAAGGCCATCTATTTCAGTGCGCCAATCAGGTCTGTTGTAATGAATAAAGCAAGGCAATTTTATTTGCAGGTTAAAGTTGGCTTTATATGCACTTTGTAACTTTCCCCAAATATTTAATAGTTCATAAGGTTGCACATTATTTATTAGGCATTGCAATGGCAGGAACTTGAAATCTTTGCTTGTAAAATCGGACAGTAACTCGTCCCGAAAAGGACATGATTCTCTTTTCTGTTTATGCACACTTCTCTTTTCAGTAAAACTTATTACAATCACTGCATTCAAACATCTTTAGTAGTTACTCTGACCGGAGACAAATTAATACTAATCGTTAAGATCGTGTGACTGCTTTTATTAATTCGAAAGTAGGTTAATGGTGGGGATAAGAGTGGGAAGTGGGCGGAGCTAAATTGGTAGGGTGGGGGGATATTGGTTTGAAAATAGGTAGGGGGACTTGTAATGTGAGGTTAGGTGGGAGGACTAGCGGTATGAAGTTAGGTAGGGGACTAGGGATCACTAGTGATCATTTTTTGGTCTGATAGCTGTGGTAATCAACTACTAAGGAAGGTTCGAAGGGTTTTGAGATTCCACTAATTATGGTTTATTTTTGTATATATAAAAAAAACAACTGCAAAACTATTCGCTGCTGGATTTTCCAAGAGAGAGAGATGGCAACATTGCAAGCTGCAGGCGCGCGGGGGTGATTTCCACACAAGAAAAAAGAATGGCTACTGATCTCAGTGATACAACATGCATACTTTAATCCATAAATCTCAATAGCCTCTATAGGTAACTACTAACCTTTGGGGAGGGAGGAAACGATTTGAGCTTTTGGAAACTAGACATACTTATCGCGTTACTATGGCGTTCCTTGAATTTATACTTAGGGTGTATTAATTAGCCCTCAAATCACTTGTAACAAGCACTCGCGATTGTCTAGTTTCTCTAAGAGAATTCCAATTTTCAGCGCCAGTTGAGAGGGATGAGCCATCAGATTCTAAGATCTCGTCTGTAACGTTGGGAGCGGTGAAACGGACTGACTCTTTCTTTAAAACGCGCTCTCTCACTAGAGTGAGAACGATCG
Organism: Pissodes strobi; assembly: GCA_016904865.1. Lineage (NCBI taxonomy): Eukaryota > Metazoa > Arthropoda > Insecta > Coleoptera > Curculionidae > Pissodes > Pissodes strobi. Next base: position 53,449 of record MU188515.1, on the reverse strand, counting down.
TCGTTGTTTTCTTTTCAGGCGACGTCATCAATAAAGCTTATAACTTTTGTTTATGTCGTAGATACGAAGGCGGGTAGGGTAATATTGGTGCCTTTTAAGGCGCACGCTGTTTGCATTGCTTGCAAACAGTAAGCTTCGTAAATATACCTTGAAACAAGACCTTGTTAATAATTAATTCCGCTAACATCGCTTGATCGGCTACCATTTTTCTTAATTTTGCAGCAACGTTTAAACCAGTAGCAACATACTCATCGATTTTGCTACCTTTTAGAGAATCTGCACATGTGTTCATAAATGTATGGAGATCTTTATCGTTTTTCTTTTGTGTGTTTTTTTTTCGGGTGTTGCTGTAGGCTTTGCAAAACACTAAAAGAAAAAAACGTATATGTATCGTAAAATAATAGCGACTAAGGTGTTAAAATGTAACACATCACTTGAATAAGAATTACCCTGTACTTTAGGATGCTAACATTTATTTTATTTTTTTGCATTTCCCAACCTCAAAACACGAGTGGAAAATCATCGCAGCTCGCTTTAAAAGCCGCTGGGAAATGAGTTATTTTGGGGAGCAATTGACGGGAAACATATGAGAATTCCGCTTCCCCCCAATACTGGGGCTCTATACTACAATTATAAAAACTTCTATAGCGTTGTGCTAATGGCCATTGTAAATTAAAACTATGATTGATTAATATATGTTTACGTTGGTAAACAAAGCAGAATATCTGATGACTGAATTCTTGTACCTACAAGATCTTATGATTTATTAGCAAGCGATATGCCGAAATTGCCAAATAAGGAAGAAACAGATGAACATTTGAATTTTTTTTTATTGATGATGAAGCTTTTGCTTTACACATGCATATTTTAAAACCATTATTATTATTAGTTACTACAAAATTTTTTATGGAGGGACAATTTTTCTCAATAACCTTAGTTAAGGAATCTAAAGGAAGGACGTCAACACCGAATGAAACAAATTTGTCTGCTGTCCTTTTGCAAACTGCCCCACGCCATCCGGCGTACCTTTGCCATGGCCTGCTTCATGAAAATTCCAGGTAAAGTATTAAAATTTAAAATTAGAAAGTTCACTTAATTGACAAGCCAGCATGTAAAACATAGTTTTATTTCTATATTGAGTTACTGGTCCATCGCTTTGAAACTGAACTCTTGTTCCTCTATCTGGAATTAAATTTAAAATTGGCTTAAGGTGCGCCCAGATTGCCGCGATACCATGAGCCAAATTACTCGCCAATGAACAAATACTTTTTGTAGCAAGAGAACCATCATTATTTCGCACATAGATCACAACAGTATGTAGGCTAATCTGAGGTCTTGAGCCCCCAAAATGAAATGCTTGTATTTATGTACTATATTTTGTGTTATAATTTTCACTAAAGTCCATGTGAATGATCCATACCTGTTCTGAAATGTTTTCTTTAAGTAATTTCATTTGTTTTGTAACATTTTACGTTCCTGATGTCTTTTGGAAATATTCTAAGTTTGCCGGCTAGGTCGCGAGTTTATTTTATTGGTCAGTAAGGATTTTTCTTGGGCGCCAGAAATTCCTCAATTCTCAAAGAACCGTCACCAATAAAAGCTTAAAAGCTAACAAAAATCACTTGATAGACGTTGAGAACTGCAGAATTTCGTTCTTGCCGGAAATAAAAAAAGGTTTTTAAATACAAATTTATAATAATTTTATTTCAATAAATACTATTAAAATGAACAGTCCAAATTACAACTTTGTTGAACAGAGTTCCTCTAGAGTTGAAGAATTAAATTGATGTTAGATTTAAAAAATACAATTAAAATATTAATCTTTGAAATTAGTCAAATCTTAAAAAATTCTGATCCAGCAGTGATTTTTACGTTTTTAAATAAAATACTTAGCTAGATTAGACGCTCAACCCTGGTTGGACACACTTCTCTTCACCTCGTTCCCTTTTTCTCCAATTGCCTGTTATTTGTTAGGTCTTTATGGGTAAGGATGACACCAGAGGGCAAAAAAAAGTCTTATAGCTTCAAACTCTTTTACTTAAGAATTAAATCTATGATCAAAAATTACAAGATTTGTAAATGAAGGATTAAACTATGATTAAAAAAAAAACAAGATTCGTCAATGAATCTGATAAAACTATGTTCCAAAA
>MU188515.1:33702-51289 GCA_016904865.1 Pissodes strobi | reverse complement strand
AAAAAAACAAGATTCGTCAATGAATCTGATAAAACTATGTTCCAAAATACAAGATCGTTAATGAATGATTAAACTATGTTTAAAAATACAAGATTCGTCGATGAATCTGATACTCAAGTCTACTTCAAAAAAAATAATGATTAAATTTGACTTAAGCACACTTTTAAATAAGTGCCAAATAAATGAAAAGTCCCCAAAAAAGTCTATTTAAAAGAAATTTTCTAAAAAATAAGCTAAATACTAGTAAAAAATTGATAGAGATATGATTACTTCAAAATTACAAATTAATAACTATGCAAATTCTTCTTAAGTCAAATTTATGCGATAAGAAAACTGTATGTGCGATCACAATACAAAGCTGATCGACATTTCACATTATGTCACTGTTCTCCCATTTCATTCATCAAAGTGAGCATTACGAGCCACAGGCAAAAATAAACCGAGCAAATTTAGCTACAAGTTTAGCAAGGAGCTAGGTTTACAAAGATGAAAGTTATAAATTTACCGTCGACTGTCGGTAGAGAGAAGAGATAAAAGAATCCAAGGTGAGTTCTCAAAGAAATTCAATGATATATTTCATAAATTAGAAATAACAAAAGAGACAACGCACCACCTTAGACTTTCAGAAAATGGGATATCCTATTCTCTCCACTGGCAGTAAACTAAAGGTCTATACGGTACTCCTCCGTCGCTTCCCAAAATTTGGCACAGCCTGCCTTAGATTAACCTTTAAAAGTGGTGGTTGGAGCCAGGAATTAGCTAAAAACATAAAAGACCAACAGAACTCGGTTATAAAGTAAGGTTAGTTAGAAATTCTCCTTGATAACTTCAACTACGCAGTTACATATTCCTGTAAAAGTTAACGAAATTTACGATAAATATCCCAAAATAGATTGAGTAGAGGGTCCACTAAGATCATTTATTCAACAATACTTTACAAAATGCCCAAGATGGCCCGGAACAATGATGAATACAATTTCTAATTCTAGATTAGAAATCTATAACAGATTAAAATATTGTTGTCTAAATCATTGATTGAAAATCCCTCTAAAATCTGAAAATTGTCTTTAGGACACTCCTAAAACAAAGAAATAAATTAAGTTAAAAGCGGAATGTGCAAAAAAACCAAATCTCATTCGACCAAAAATAAAAATGGGCTCTCACCTTCATGTGAAATCGGAGACAAATGCAACGTTCGCCGTTCGATTTTAGAACCGGTCCAACTTGCATTGAGGAATAGGAGGGAGACCATCAATTAAAATCACGATATTACTATTGCCCTCTATGCAAAGGCTAGTATAATAAAAATATTTTTATAGAAAACGACGTAAAACTAACACGCCTATAATTCTAATGATAGCTCCACCTATCTACAAAAGATCTAACTTTTAGCGAAATCTCACCCAGTTACCGAAACCAAATCGCATGTGGATATTTGCATAAAAATCACTTTGCAATATAAAAATCTTAAAACATGAAAAACCATGTAGGGAATTATTTCGTTACAGTTTATATTGGTGAACAATGTTAAGTTGGTGGTTTAGGAAATTATCAAGATTATTTTCAAGCTGAAGAACAACATCCTTTTGATGCACTTTGGATGTCTTCTTGATGTATTTTCTTACTTTGGATTTATTGTCAACTATTGTTTCTGTAACAACCTCCCGTTATCTCAAATTAAATAAAATGGAATTATCAATACGTTTGTATTGAACCTTTGTTAAATTACAAAGTTTGCATTGCCGAGAAAGACATCTTTCATTATATCGATCACAACAGCTTTGTGGTTTAGGAATTTATCAAGATTATTTTCAAGCTGAAGAACAACATCATTTTAATGCACTTTGGATGTCTTCTTGATGTAGTTTCTTACTTTGGATTTATTGTCAATTATTGTTTCTGTAACAACCTCCCATTATCGCAAATTAAATAAAATGGAATTATCAAAACATTTGTATTGAATCTTTTTTAAATTACAAAGTTTACATTGCCGAGAAAGACATTTTTCATTATATCGATCACAACATATAACTTCCAACAATTTCTGATAGGTAGGAGTTGAAAGTATATTGCGAAAAATTAGAGCTTTTAAAAGAAAATCAAGATTAGAATGACTAATACAAAGACACGCGATCTGCACTTTTGGGATATGTTACCCAAAACGGGCGTTACTTACAAACTGTAGTGTAACTTAGTTTAGATTTGGAATGTTACTTTAAATACTTTTTATGCAAATTTCCGATTTTACTGCTTTGTTGATTCTCCTTTTGGAAAAGTTACCATTGTCTCCCAAAACTTTGCATTTCGTCACAAGTTTACCAGTTACTGCGCGTGTGAATGTATCCTTTTCCTTTGAAGAATTTAATGTAGAATAATTTTTTTGGAGTTGTTTTAAAACTTCTCCGAAAAACAAGGTCTTTGTTACTGGCTTTGGATTCAGGAGTGGGACTTGTTAACAGTTGCTGAACTTTAGTATTTGGGGTTACGGCTTTCTTATAGTCCACTTCTTTTTTTAATACGCTGTAGTCTCTTTCTGTATTTTTGTACTTGTTGTTTAAGTTTAATAATTTCCCTATTATTTTTAATAATATCGCTATTACGTTGTTGGATCTCTTCTTTGCTTTTACTTCTCGATTTTCAAAAATTTCTATAATAGGTTCTCCGTTGTCAACACTATCTGAGGTAGATTCTCTCATAAATCGATTGGTTTCGCGCGCCTCTGACGAAAATCCGTTGTCAACGCCTTAACATTGTCACGCCAACGTTTCTGCGCCAAACGGTTTTCCCTGGACGTCATGTCTTTTGCAGCCTTCACTTTTCCTGATTCTTTTTTTTTTTCTGGTATTTTATCTTTCCTTTTTTGCCTTTGCTCCTTATATTTCATTGGGTCACGTTTTATTTTATAATGTCGTGCTCTTTCTGCTTTTCTTTTCTTCTTTATCATTTCCTCTCTTTTTTTTCCTTTAGCCATTACGTAAGAGTTCTAATAAAAGAAAAAAATAGCTTATATCAAGAAAGTATTTAGCCAAGTTAAAACAATTACAGAATCAGATAATCTAGATTATTTGTCAAAAACATAGGATATGTAATTCCCCTGCGATAAGGTAATTATCCTGGCATTTAAATTGCCAGGGTAATTACACCAGGGGAATTACAAGTTGACCGTTAAATTAGAATAGTTCTGTTAAAAAACAATTTAATTTTTTTTTACGGATAGAAACTTGAACATTTAATAAAAAAACACCTAATGGTAATTAAAAATAAAATGGTACTTACTTTTTATCTTTTCAAATGTAACACAGGGGAATTATCAAGTCTCTAGCGACCGCACGGCTTTATCACTTTAAGGCCATGATGCGACTGAATAACAATCGAATAACCGAACATAACATGTTTATTAAATCTAAAGCTAACTTCACGCTACACTTTTGCCACCCATGCAGTGAAAGATATACTATTTTTAAATCAAGGTCAAAATACTCGGTTTTTTATAAATGTGGGGAGAATTACAAGTATTTATTTATATATTAATTTGTTTAATGAAACTTTTGATATTTTTTAAAAAGCCCTTGATGTTCTGTTGTAAATACAAATCGATGGCTTAAACTGCCGACCGGCTAACTCCAAAAAGGCAAATTTTATATGGGGCAATAAAAACTAACTTGGTAAGTAAAAAAAGTAAATTGAAAGTTGCAAATTATAGTAATTTTTAAATATCCTGTAGGAAAATGTGCTGTAAGAAAAAATACTATTTCATTCAGTATTATAGTTTTTATAAACAAATTAAGGACTTAACCGGTATTCATAAATGAAAAACACCATGAGTTGAGTTAGACGTTTTTTATTCCATGGTTAAGTTGGTATTTTATACGTAATAATTAAGGTATTAAAGTTCCGCAAAAAAAAACTTAAAAATTTATAGGTGTCGTTATTCGTAATCTGGAATGCTGTCATAATAACTGTGATAATCAGGGGGGACTACAGAAGTTCTTGAAGGTCCTGGTACTTTCTTCTTTTAAATTTAAGTCGGTTTTGGTGTAAACTCGATAATTCATCCCAAGCTTTTGTCGCTATCGGCTTATCTCTTTGCGGTAATATGGTCCACTCATTTGTAAACCTTAGTTTATATAATACAGTTCTATCAGGGTTATATTGCAGGGCGCGTATATCCGTAACCTTAAAGAAACATTGCCAAGTATATAAATTGTCATTTTAATAATCACTAAAAGTAGGCGCAGACCACAGTGCTCATCTTGGCTAACAAGAAGATGAAGAACTGAGGTACACAAAGTGTTAATCGAAAAAATGTATATTAACATGCGAACTTACCTTGAGGTCGCCTTTCATCTTTGCAGGTCGTATTGACTTGAAGAAGCTGACATCATTAAATTTCTTAATAAAATTATGAGTTATATAGTTGACATCATAGGGCTCAGGAACTATTCTCGCATTTATACATATCTGAATATATTTGGCTTGGACGTTGATAACTTTGTTTTTTAATTGCTTCTCAATCATAGCGTGCATGCTGTCGGTCTCCATCTGGGTGTGACCAACTTCCAAGTATTTTTGTTCTATGATTACATTATTTTTTATAGCCAAATTTAATAACGCCTTGCTCATTGTTATATTCCTATTCTGATAGGTGCAGCCGTCACTGTAGAGTATAATTTTTGCCATGTCAGAACTCTCTTTTTCTTTTAATTTGGGTATTACCTTGTCCAAAATTAACCTACATACCACAGTAGCATATTCTTCTGCATTCAGACCTCCTTCTGATTCATTCCACAAGTAACACGTTCCCTGTCTAGTCTTCAAATTAAATATACAAACATTATGAACGCAAAGTTTCGTTCTGTAATATAAACTCGAAACATTGGAACGAGGCGCTAAGAGAATCGCCTGCAGATCCATAGCAAATACGCTTCTTCTTTCCTTTGGATGTGTAAATTATGCTGGTCATCTGGACATTGTCCTAATTTATGTGTATAACAGATTTGACATTGGTCTTTTTTTGGATTGAATCAGGTGATATTTTTTACCTCATGAGCATTGTTTAATGAATATACTGATAGGGCTTTTACCTTATGTTTAATACACCAATCATTAACGCAGAAATTATAAAGGGCTTTTTTACTTGGCCATTCCGGTAAAAGATATTTTTTATCAGTCCATTTTCTACAATAGTGGGACTCCTTAGTTGGTAGAGTGTCCAAAAATTCTTGCATTGTAATAATAATAGATGCTTTATTGTCAAAAAATTTTCCAATTTGTAGACAAAGCTAGAGTACAAAATATACAAAACACATAAAAACACAAATAGAAATATACAATAAAAAGAAACCTAACTATACAAAACTTTATACAATTGTGCAAATTGTACGAGGTCAAAATATTATTTAAAATGTTAGATATCAAGAGCTAGAGTACAAAACACACAAAACATATAAAAAAAAAACATATAAAAACACAAATAGAAATATACAATAAAAAGAAAAAGAAAAACCTAACTATACAAAACTATACAATTGTACAAATTGTACGTGGTCAAAATATGTAAAATTTTAAATATCAAAATATTTAACATCAAATCCTAAACACTAAACACCAAGCATTAAACATGAAATCATTAAACCAGTGTGTAAGATGCTCAAAATTAAGTATTAATTAAGAAAAAAGTTGTTGACTGCGTATAAGGCTCTCTCCAGTAAGTATAATCTCAAAGCTCTGCGAAATGCGGGAAAGGATGTTATTGACTTCAGTTCAAATGGAAGATTATTGTGCATTTTTTTTGCATTGTACAATATAGAGCTTTTAACTAACTCTGAGCGTGGGGTTGGCAGATAAAGATCATGCTCCGTATTCCTAAGTGGATAGTTGTGAAATGGTCTATCTGGAATGGCAGATACGTGCTTGCGGATTAAGCTTTATTTTCCTTTTCAAATGGTTTTGTTTTAGAATGAATATCAGTTGCTAACAACTTATTAGCTTTCTTTTGTACATCACTATCTTTCGTCTTTAATGCTGCTTCCCAGTTCAAAACACTCCATTTTCCTATACATAAAGTATTTAGAAACACAGTCTTACATACTCTTATTAATTCGTCTTTCTTTCTTAACTTATAAATTACAGAACTCGTCCTTCTTCACACTGATTCATTTTTCCTATCCCTATGGCAATTGGTTGGTATCATGTGTATCAAACTATCTACATATATTTTCTTTTCGCCCCAAGTCATGTTCCAAAAAGCATTAAATATATTTTGTCTATCTTGTTCAGTTAACTGAAAACATTTAATTTTTTCCGTTTCTCGACTTTTGCACGTACACCGGCTTTGGAGAGTTCTATGTTTTTTTGGTACTTTATTATTCCAAGCTTCGTTTTGTTTCTTCCTTCCAAGATATCCTTAACCCTTTTCTCTTTTCTTTCTATTTTCCTCATTAACCCATGTAGACTTATTCACTAGGCATCTTTTCCGCCTTTTTCTTTTTACTATTTCCATTTCCACAGATTGTGACTCAGAGTCGGAATGCTCAGAATAGTCTACGAGAAGAAACTCCTGATTACTTTCATCGCTAATATTACTTTCGGAACTTGCGATACTGTTGCTATCTGGTTCAATACATGAAGTTTTATAAATTCATTTTGCAAGCTAGACACGCTAGAATAAATATTCTGTGTTTCTACTTGATAACTATTATGTGGAACGTTCTTGTTACTTTCAGTATAAAATCAAAAGAGGTTACGAGATTTGCCTTCGGCTGGGCATTTTGATGAGAAGTCGATGGAATCTCGCAAGGTAAATCAGTTTCAGTGTTGACAATCAATAATTGTTCTTATTGGTAATTCGAATTAATTTTTAAAATATTTCGGTCTCCTATTTGTTCAATCTCAATATTATTATCTGCTTGAGGCTCAACAGAAAGAATATTATTTCGGAGATCTTCTAAAGGTATATTATTAGTATCTTAGTCGATCATAAATACAATTGGTAAGGTATTTATGAAGTTGGGATCATCCCCCATCTGGTCAACAAAAGATTCACTTCTATTTTGATGCTCATTTAGAGCTAATTCCAGAATTCGTTTAGAACGGGACGCGATCTTATATAAGTAATGCCTAAAAATTTATTTTTAATAATTTTTTCTACTACCGTGCGTAAAATACTCACTTTACGCGCTCTCTAAGATTCGTAAAATAGGCCTTTTTAATGTGCAGTGCGTAAAGTAAGTTATTTTACGCACTAGTGCGTAAAGTAAAGCTGACATATTTTTTGACATTTACTGACATATTTTTTGACGTTTAGGACAGTGCGTAAAGTAATATAATATAATTTTAATTTTTTCATATTTTTTTCGATAGTAGAAAAAATTTTGTATGCTACTCATGTGTAAAGTACCCTTTTTTTATTCATGGGATTGTCGCATTCGCCTACGGCTCATGCGACAATATTCCCATTCATAAAAAAAGATTCACTTTACACACTTGTTGCATAAATAACTATTTTGGCATGTTTAAAAAATATTAAAAACTAGCTCCAAATAAGGTAGGATCTTGTAGGTATAATAATATTATTCCGTTTCAAATTATTCTACTATTCTTAACAATCAATTTTTTAAGTTTTCTGATTTTTCTTATATGAAACATTGAAATCTCTGTTTTGAAAACAAGCAGTCATAAGATAGCTGTATTTACACATTAAGTCCCCAAATACCTTTTAGTACATGATATGATACAAAAGTTTAGTGTAGCCTTGACCTTAAGTATTATTATTATTTTTATTTCTTTAGGAAAAAAGAAAACGGTGGCTTTTATTAACCTAACATAGGTACCTACTCAATATTTCCAGCGTCTTATTATTACAAGCCTAATAAAAATACTGTTATTATAAAAATGGTTCATCATGCTATTGATTCGATTGAATTTTGTTTAAATACAGTCAAAAATATTACTGTCGGCTCTTAACACATACAAAAAAAGCTAAAATTAATGGAGTCGTAAATAGAAAAAACAGTTAACTCCATATCAAAAATTTTATTTCAATATAAAAAACGCCTAACTCCATGTCTTACGAAAATCATTCAATAGATATTAGAATATTAAGAGAAGGTTTTGTTTAAACATAACTTAACTTACCTTTAGGTCCATAAATTACTTAAGAACATTTGTTTCTGGAATGTAACTCAATTGTGAAAGTTGTATTTCATATTAGGTAGTGATATTAACGGTATTAATAAAGTTGAAATAAAATATTTGAATAGCAACATTCTAAAACCGAAATTGCAATAGTTTTATCTATAAACACTTCCATTTAAATATTTAGTAATAAAGCTATGGCTAAATTAAGAATAAAAGATACATGATGTTTTACTTACTTCTTACTTCACAAATACGATTATAATATAAATATATGTTCAATTTCCAAAAATCCAAACAGCAAAACAAAAAAACTCACAAAACCTCCTTGTCTAAGCTTTGACCATAGATAACGCCTTTGTCTTGCAGGGCTCTGTTGTACGCATAATGAAGAAGTTTTCGGACTTCTGGTTGATTTTCATTTGAAGTAATTAGTGGTTTTGATTAAGGTTGATCATGTGCCTATTTCATAGACCCGTGGGTGTATATACTCAATGCGGTATGTATGGGTTTTGAATCCTGAACTAGTGTCGGTAGCAACGCAGAGTAAGACTTACCATACGGGAAGATATAGTGGTTTGGTTCGATTAACTCGGTGACTTGGAGGGTGGATCAATAATTTGATTCGAAATTATTTGTACTTTTGAAGAAGGTTCATCATGTATCTGTTTCCCAAACTCGGAGTATCTATTGAAAATGGTAGGCATGGGTTTTGGATCTCTTGGTGGCGATATAGAGCAGGGACTCACTATAGGAGAAGATATTGTAGTTTGCTTCGCAGCTTGCTCAGTTTCAATAATTTCATTTGAATAGATCGATATTTTTGAGATGCGTTGGTGAAATGCCTGGATAGTAGAGTCTTAGATATCTTCTTCTGACGTAGTGGTAAATATGGAGTTTGGAACTTGTACTAGTGTTGGTGACGATGCAGAGTAGATACATTCCCCATCATATAAGAGCTCAGAGCTGCGCTCATCATTATCATCAGGAATGTTCGAAGACTGTCTTGGTATATCCTGGTCTCGAAGAAACAGAAGTAGATCGTAGTACCATAACGAAGGTACATATACATCATCTGAACCCGAACCACTTCTCATTGAGTTCAAAACTTTTTTATGCTCCCTTCGAAAACGCCCACGAAGACTATTGATCTCCCTTTGGTGTGGTATTTTTTGTTGCATCTGGTTGAACAGTTTGCAGCTTTTTCACCAATACCTTATAAGCTTTATTCTTTTTATATCCAAATATTCTTTTGATTTTGTGTGCACAGTAGTTCTCTGTAGATTTCAATAAAATCCTGCACAGATAACCGGGACATTGTTCTGCAATCAGACATGATAAATGTAAGAAAAACTATTAGCTTTCAACAAAATCTATATATGAGAAACAGTTCTAAAACTCAAAATTACAAATGACATTTCTATATATTTTTTAACAACACCTTAAAAGTCACATATTTTACAGATTCTATTGTCTTGGGAACTTGACACATAATATTGTCTTAAAGAAGCAGGTTATAACTGGTACCACCAAGAGTAAACTGAACAGATACAAGTACACCGCCGCCCGTCGCCACTGAATTAACTGGTGCCAAGTATCCAAATCTAATCTAAATACGGGGTGTTCTGGCTAACATAGTGATGGTGTGGCGTCGTCTTTATTGAAATTTCTTACATAAACGTATAGATACAGTTTTAAATAAATAAAAACATTTCTACAAAATTTATAGGATTTTTATGGTAAATTATGCTGTTTTGGAAATTTCAAGCGCAATTATTACACAAGATTTTCAATAACTTAGTGACCTCTGATTTTAATTTATACAAGAGAGTTGTTTCTGATTGAAACAACGCATTAAAATTATTTAATATATTTAGCACATAAACCAGAAATTCTAAGTATATTTTGGTATACTTACTATTTAATGGTTCATATATTTGATCATTTGTAATAGAGATATCCTCAAAGCAAACTAAAATATTCTATTAGGGGATCCTATTATTCAAGAACTCTTGAACAACACTGTTCTAGAGATGACCATCTAGTTTGGCAGTATTTTATGAATTTCTGCCTTAAAAACAGTTGAAATTCTCTAAATTTTTCTTAGCTGGAAAAATTTCGGCTAAATTGGGCACCAGTGTTACGTAATACATCTTGCACTCGCCGTGGTAATTCCAGACAAGCTTAGTTGCACATAAATGTATCATATGGCGTGAGCATTTCTGATAATTCAGCTTTCAAATGCAAAAAACAGCATTCCGTTACCCTCCCACTACATTTGTGGTGTCACATGAAAATCCAATTAAATTATATATGGTGTTTTTTTTTCTCTATGCAAGATTTCAAACTTTCATATAAATCATTAGCATTTCCAGAAGATACTTCAATCATATCCAAAAACCTAGTAACATCCTTTTTTTAAAGTACAATAAAAAATTACCGTAAAGCAGCACTGTTATATTGTGCCAACGTCGGTTGCCTCATCCATAATCAATGAGAAAAACTGTACAGGTTGTCGAAGAACTTGAAAAAAAAAATCTTCTTGGAAGTTCTTTCCAAGATTTTCTTTTACAATTGCAGTCGTTTTTGTCCTTCGACGTGCAATGTCCTTCGCAATTTTGCTATCGGAAAAGATTTGTTAACATAATGGACTCAAAGTGCCCATAAATGTAAATGGAATATTATATTCCATTAGTGCTGCAGATAACATAAGTTCTGCATTGCTTACGTTATGGGAGTGTGATTGATTTACCATGTCGCAAAATATCACTTTTGTTAGGATATATTATAATATCCCAAACATTACAAGCTGCATATTTTACAAGCCAGCCCTGGCAACATTCAATGTTTAACCATTCAGGATTAAATTTGTGGGAACGTTTTGATTTTTTGCAAGCTTTTGTTAGCGTACTCTCAGATGTGTCCTTTGATTTGTAAAATATTGATACCTACATTAAATAACTGAGGGCACTCGATAGAAGTAAAACTTTCGCTGCAGTGAGTGCACTAAAACTTTCTATCAAACTACGAACTAACTTGTAGTGTATCAGGAAAACACTCGGTATTTCATAAATTAGATCGTGAAGGCAACCCGACTAGTTCGAGGTCTAGACGAAGGTTATTTGCATTACCTGATACACGTAATATTATTGTTTAACTCCAACGAATGCGATACTAGACACGGGTGACAAGGTTAGGTCAACCTTGTTGAACCGGCATTGTTATTGTAACATTATATACATAATATGAACCTACACCAACCCGGCATATATAGAGAGAACACAAGACTGACTGACGCAATTGATGTGATGCGCACGTAGATTATAAGAATATATACTATGTAGCGTTACTATCTTATATATTCTTTGCTAAAGTTAAGACAGAACTCTATAGTTACCTGGAGTATTATTCTATAAATAAAAGTAGTTCTACAAACTATAGGTCTAACACCCAATATCCATATCTTATAATGCTTATAAAAAGGAAACCCTTGATGCGTAAAAGCCACGAAAAGTGCCATGACGCGGCTCTGAAATTTTACTTTCAACGCAGCCTTAAAAGTTTCACTCGAAAACTAATATACTTTTAACTTTATGTACATACCTGTGGTCCTGAGCAGGCTGAACTACTGGTGCTAGTACTGTTACTGCTAGTTTGTGACACTTCAGAATTGCTTCTGTCCTGGTTTTGAAATTCTACATCTACATCGGTCTAAGAAATAAGCAAAACATTAATCAGATTATAATAGAATACTTTCAGTTCATGATTCAATAGGTGCCTACTATAAATAAGATTCTGAATTATTAATTTTTCTTGACTACTATAAAATAGCAACATAGTTACACACGCAGGTAAGTTGGTAACTAGGTAGGGGAGAGTTGCCTAAAACGGGATAGCTAAAGTTGTTTGACCCGAAACTCACTAACTATGCAACTTATATCTACCATTTTTTACCTGTAACTTTCCGATTGACTACTTTTTATGTTTAACTATAGTTATTCCTCAATACATTGATGATAACATAGTAAAAGTAATATTTAAAAAAATGTAAAGTGTCCAGTTTTTCCCACTTGGTCGGGTAAAATGAGATAGTCTTTGAATATGATAGCGTGTAAAGTAAATTATATTTATTGTACTTAAAAACAGATCAAATTATGCGTCTTATATTAGTAATAGAAATAAATTTTAATTCCGACAAAAATCGCACGTGTACGACTCATCATCGTTGTTATTCCCTAGTCTCTGATTTTCTTCCAAATTTCTTCTTAATGGGCTTTTTCTCCGTAGATGTTTCGTGTTCTTCTTTTAAGGTGTTGAAGTTAGCACTGCCGTTTTCCCCTTCTTTTATCATTAGCATTAATTTTCCTATCTGCGTGAGGAAGTGGAACTATTTGTTCAGGTGTTACTTGAAATTTCGTGATAATGTGCGAACATGAGAGGGTAGCATAGAATTTACTACAGGAAACAGGAGGAGGGGTTCCATGCGAAGTTTCCTTATCTGCAAGCGGCTGACGCGATTTTGTGGTGTTAAAGTAGCTGGAGACGGTGTTCTTGGAGAATTACCAATATTTTCCGCATCATCATCCTTCTTCATCTGCAACTTGGTTTTGTGGTATTGATCATGGTATACGTGGTGGAGGGAACCTATTATTTTTGCCGACCGGACCAACTGCAAGATTGTTTATGGTTTCCATTCGCTCAAACATCCAGTATTCAAAGATTTACGGATTGAGAGGTTAAATAACTATTTTTCGCACGCCATATAAATGGCGTGCGCGTAGTACAGACATGTTCAATATCGCTCTTCTAAATTTGCCCTAAAAGTCTATTTTATGTTCAAGTTTATCACTATTCAATCTATAGTTAAAGTGATTCTCCAAGGCCTAGTTTGCTGTGTGTTTGCCGTCGATTGGACGGCTAGTGCCCTGATTTGAGCTTTTGGTTGATCTGGACTTTTCCCGCCAATTAGGGCTGTCATCGGCTGATTTACGAGAAATCAGGTTTGTTATCATCAATACGTTTAACAATAAATTTCTTAAGGAAATAATGGACAAAGTGGCAGTTGTGGTAGACAAGCAATTTGAACAACAATTTAAGGCTGAGAGGGAGACAATTAAAATACTCCAAGATAGAGTCAGTACGCTGGGAGAAAATAATAAACAACTTCATAAATGGCTGATGACAAGAGCAATCCTCTCGCAATATGAAAGTGCGCATATTCGGAATTCCTGTCGAAAATGGTGAGGATTTACACTCTAAAGTTTTAAATTTATTTGCTGAAAATTTAAAGATTAATATTTTGAAAACGAATATAAAAAGTCATCGAATGGCTTCCAAACGTGCAAATTATAAGCCTCCTGCAATACTTGTGCGGTTTTCTGACGATTCGGTTCGAGTGTCAGTACTAATAAATCGTAAAAACCTTAACCCTTACGGGCAGATACAGTTTCGTCCGCCCGCCTGACTCAAGGGTCAAATGTCAAGAAACTCTTTACCTGAATATGCACACTTTCGTCCGGTACCAATTTTCGATAACATACATTTTCGTCCGCCCCGATGCAGGTACTTCGAAATATATTACTAGGTACTTATAAGAAAACACGTAGGTACATCAAGTAGGCAAATAAAATTTATTACCTTTACTATAATGAAATGAAATTTGCTTATTATTAAATTTTACAATACTTTCTTGTATAAAATTTTCTATTTTTTGTGTCTTATTGCTTAGACGTTTGGAGCAATTTATACTCTGCATCTGTATGTATATTTCGCATTGATAAAGTTTAATTGTTTCCAAAAATACAAATATGTTTGGATGGCTAAAATTAAAACATTTATTGAAATGTGAATGGAATGTGGTTCTTTGGCTGGAAGCTGATTTCGCGGCCCATATCTCAGGTGGAAATAATGAACTATCATCTATATAATTTTCTACCAGATAGTCGGCAAATTTTACCAACTGCTGATTGTCGGGTCTCATTTCCTTTAATTCAAATGCAAAGCATTCTCCCACACTTTCTGGATCTGTAAAGAGACATTAATTAAAAAACATAGCAAACATAACATAGCACAATAATATTTACCTAAGAAAGAATACCAAAACAATATCCAATCCATTTTTCTAGTTCGGTTCTCTCCCTGCAGTCTCTTGCTAATCCTAGAGCTTGTATTTTTCTCCACCAAGCTTGACTGAGATGAAACCGACATCCTATAATTTTCACATTATTCCAAACTTGAGTAATCGCCATATGGATCGATGTTTCAAAATCTATCACCACTTCCTCTGGTTGAAACAACAAGTTAAACTCTCTACATTTATTTAAAACATATGTAAAACAATTTGCATATGAGTTTGTCGACTTATCTTTTAACAGGCAAAATAAAGGGGAGTATAATATCCGTATCCGCGTAATTAAATTTAAAATTATTTACAATTATTATTAAACACACTTTTCCGCGTTTAGAAACGCTCTTTTGAAGCTCTACACTTTCCATGTCTGTTAATCGGTCGGTAACTGAAAATGAAATGCAGCCCTCAAGTACCAGATCGACACTATGTTAATTACCCACCCCATCAGCCTAAACAGTGCATAATATTTTTTATGGCATGACCGCAATTCAAATTACGGTCAATTTTACCTGCATTGCATAATACAAAATAATCATCCATAATTCTCAAAGGGACTTAATCTTTAATTCCAAAGGGGGACAAAGAACACAAAGTCAAAGTCACAGTCAATGTATTGTGTATTTAATGGTTACACGTGTTTCGCCTTACGGCATCATCAGACCTTACTTATGTAAACAACAACCACAACGCTCACAAGTTAAAATGATAATATACTGTTGGTGTTTCATTTACAACCCAAACTAACTGAAAACGGTTTCCTTTCTATAAAACATAATAAGTAGGTATGTGATTATACCAAAACAAAATGTGTATGAAGACTCGAAAAGCACCCGTTACATAAAGGCACATTGCAAACTGAGCACAAAATTTTAGTACGCTTTTCCACTTTTTTCCTTGTACAATTTCGGCAACGCTTTCTAGTAGCTGAAACAACAGGGAGATGATCTCCAATATTTATTAGATTCGTCGCAGATGATGACGATCTGCTGTAGGCTCGTTTTCTGACTACAGATGCGTTCATGCGACCTTTTGCTATTAAACCTTCAGAAACGCCTACCAGAAAATCAATGAAAGCAAGCAAGCACTGTTGCCTCTAGTTCTTTTCTTTTTTTTTCGAATATTGGCTTATTCTTGCGAAGAGATGGCATATTCTTGTGAAGAAATGCATGTTCCCACGGCCGGAAAAGGAAGGGTATCGATTAAATTTACTGAGGTGAAAAAGCGATCGAAACAAAATGATACGTCTGGTTCTCTTACAGTGGCAGTTAATTTTACTTACCATCTGCAGATTCACTTTCTTTCCCTGAATATATATATCGAAGTCTTACACATAACCCGATGTTGAATCAGAGCGTTTCCAAATCTTTACTCCTCGTTTGATCGGCTTCAGGGGCAGATATTGTTTTAGGCTCGATCTGCCCTTGAATTGGGCCATTGATTCATCTATCGATTGATGAACACTTTCTGATCTCGCATTGGCATAAGTCTTCTTGAGGCAGGCAACTACGTCTTCTATGTAATAGATTTTGCTGCACCCTTCCGGTTTTTTTGGCAAATTGAAGTAGAGCTTGCTAGCTAAAAGTTAAACCTGTGTCTGGATATGCCAAGTTTTATGGCCTCATTGCCCAAAGATTTTCTTGACGACCAATAATGGTGGAATGCACTTTATTATATGCCATCAACATGTTATTATCATAATTTCATGTAGGTCAGTTTTTTTTTGTTTTCGTTTAGTATCTTCTTCTAATATATCTAAGCGTTCATTTGTGCATTGAGCAATATATCGAAACAAAATTACTGGGAAAAGCTTCAAAAAAATATCAACTTCTTAGATGAATCCCTATTCACATCAACCAAAATGTTAGTAGGCTTGTGAAGTGGTATTTTCATCCGAAGTGAAAAATTTTCCTGAACTTCGTCCCACCCAACTAAATTTGAAATATATTAGATTTACTAAAACTGAGCTTTATCCACAATACCGAAACAGAATTTTTGCACTCGACGCGCGTTTCGCTAACCATGTTAGCGTCATCAGGAGATGATTAAAACTTAGTTTTAATCATCTCCATATGATTAGTGTTAACTTTTTTGTCCTTTCTGATTTTTTATTTTATTGTTCCCCTTCCTAGCTTTTTAAGTTCATAGTCTGTCGGAAAACCAACCTTGGGAAATCTGTTGGACATGGCAGTTCCCGTTCCTGAAATGCCATTTTCCTTAAGTTTGTCCAATAAAGTAACGCTTGTAAAGTACCGATCAAAATACATGTTTGTACCAGGTGAACAAGTTTCACTCAGACGCAGTACAGCTCTACCCCCTGCACCTAAATTTTCCTTTTCAGTATCTTGTGGAAAATTTGTAGTTTTACCCTGGTAAATCTCGAAATCTAAAATAGTCCCATTTTTGAAAGCTAAAACGTAGTTTTTAAGGCCAGTTGGATTGGGTTTCCGTGGGACATACTGCCGAACAGCTACCTGCCCAGAGAACGGTATCATTTGTTCGTCAATGCTAACATTTTCTTCTCTCGGTAGCCGCAAAACTGCATTACGAAAAGAACTTATTATTGGACGTACTTTCCATAGTTTATCGCGTTCTCGTTCTCCGTTTCAAACGTCCAAGTTATTAACAACATGGAGAAAATTTCTTATTTTGAAGTATCTATTTCTGCTTAGAGATGTTACGATGGAACTGGACCTATTCCCCCGGAATAGGTATCAGTCGGCTATTCCACGTACCTATTCCACGAAATCAGATAAACCTGTTCCGAGTGCGATGGACTTCGGTCTTTGCCAACGACTTGCCGATTCCGAACGCGACTATTCCAACTCCAACTGTGAATTGAATTTGAATTTATCAGTAATCAGTCACTGTTGAGTGCCGACGCCGCGCCGACCCGACAGTGCCGATACACTGTTGTTTAGCGCGGAGCTTTTTCAGTTTTGTATTAATGCTTTGCTAGATATGGAGTATATTAATTAATTATCAATAATGAAATTTTATATTGGAGTAATTAATGAATATGAGGTTCTAATAAAATAGACAAATTGTAAATAAAAAGTAATAGGTGGGTAGGTCCATATAGGTATAACAACATAACATGATTTTATTAACAAATGCAAAACCAATATTAAATATAACGCAACGAATATAGAAAAATATTCATATTGTCAAATATAATAATTCATAAAGCTACTAACTAATTATCACCCTGTCCCAAGTTTGAACTTGAAATTATTTAATAAACATTAAAAGCAAACTATAAACAACGCGAGCAGTCAACGGGAGCGATTATGAACCTTAAGCATGCAATGATCAGCAATTTCT
>MU188515.1:7613-33302 GCA_016904865.1 Pissodes strobi | reverse complement strand
AGTGACCAAAAAGACCTATAAACAATTCATCAAACATACCTCAAGTCGAGAAAGCATGCGCACCTTAATAATTGGGTATAGGCTAGTCTCATTAAGTTTCTGACCAGTAAACGCTGTTAAAAACTCTATCGTTGGGTCTTTGACCAATATACATTGTTAATCTTTTCTCATTAAGTTTACCTAATATACTTTATTGTTTTTAAGTGCTTTCTTTATCTTCGCTTCTCACCTTACGTAAAGAATCCAGTATTACCATCAGAGTTACACCCCTGCACGCTGAATAGGGCGTGGCATCGCGATTCAAACGTATGATGACAGACCGGTGGAGGCATTAAGAAAAAGTTAAAAGAACTGTCATCACGATTACTCGCGACACGTGGTGGAGCAAGCCGGTTTACGTCAAACACGGTGTTTTTATTGAATTGAATTTATTATTTTCCTGACAAATTGGCGGAGATATTTTTTTTATATTTAAAGCACTTAAATAATGAGATAAGTCAAAAACAAGTAAAATTATAATTTAAAATTTAAATCACGCGCCTATAAGCATCGCGCAGAGGTAGTTTAAAATAAGATTTGGTCAAAGAGTCTATTACATATACCCAATAAAACAAACAAGAAAGCAAAATTTTTATTAACATAATACAAATTTAAATAACGCGGGCGTCACGCCATTGAAGACTGCTAGTCAGCACCTGGTTGCAGAGTGGCTCTAAGGGGTCGACAATACCTCAGGAATAGAGTTGGGACCTTGAACTGAGCGGGTCCACAGGTAAACTGCTGTTCAAAAAACCTGCTAGTTTGGCGAAGGTACTAAACTACATACCTGAAAAAGATAAAGATATATAAGTATATGGTATACAGTTGGATAAGTAAATAACATGGGTCAGTAAGACAATACAATAAATGGATAAAAAAACATACCCACTGCGAAACAGGCTACCCAGTGATACACCAATAGGAGAAAAATCAATATTTCAGCCTACAAGAAGAAGTTTGCAAAGATCCCCAACAGCGTCGTTCAACCTAGAAGAACTAGGAGAAATCCAGGTAGATAACACCCTGATTAACTTCCTACCATTTGCTGCAGGAGCAACAAACAGTACAAAGATTAACCCCACAGAAGAAGACACACCCAGCCAGGAGGAAGTGGAGGACAGTGAGGAAACATTTGAAGACGAAAACCCACCAGAACCAACAGTGAGACAAATTAGTGCCAAAATGGCGAATACAACAATCTTTGACGCAATGGCAAACGCAAAGAAAGCGGCAATTCCGCAGTTCATTAATCCCCCAACATTTAATCCGTGCCAAAATAAAGCTAGCGAGTTTCTAAGAGGCTACGAGAGAACCGCGATAGCAAACGGTTGGGACGAAGCATTAAAAATAGCATATTTTGGGACATTCCTCGATGGCGCGGCAAACTTATGGTTCTACGAGTATACAACAAACAATCCCAATAAGGATTGGAACGGGTTATGCAACGATTTTAAAAAAGAATTCGAGGACAAAAGCTATGAAATAACATTGAAGAAACGAGTAGAGCAGAGAAAACAAAAAGAAAATGAAACGGTAGTAAACTACATGTACGAGCTACGGGTGCTATACCACGACTACAAGATAAACATGGATTTGGAGGAATTTACAAACATATTTAATGAAGGCCTAACAGAAGAAAATAAATACCACTATTACTGGCTAACAAGTATTCCAAACCACCCTCCGGGAACATTAGAAGAACTGAAAGAAATTGCCAGGACAATAGACAAAGCTCCCAGAAAAACCCAGTATAATGAGATACGGTCCAAAACATATGCACCGCCATTTGTGCAGCAACAAAATACATATAGACCAACATTTTTCCAGCGGCGAACTACACCAAGGCCGACATTTGTACAAAACACATACAGACAACCGTCTTATCAACAGCAAAACACATTTAGACCATCATTCAATCGCTATCAAACTAATATAAGACCACAAGAGCAATATCAAGGAAATCAGCACAACCAACGTAAACTAACACAACAAACTTACCATCAAAATGGGAACAGAAACGCAAACAACAACCCGGTTTGCTACGCTTGCGGAAAAGCGGGACATTTTGCGGCAACATGTAAAACCCAGCAAAGATACCCAAACGGGTCCAGGTGGCAAAAGTAGGAGAAACCCCGGCCACCTTGACAAGGGGAGACATGCCTGCTGGCATATTGAGCATAACGATCTGCATAAATAATAGATCATTACAAGCAATCGTGGACACAGGTTCACAACATAACATAATCCAGAAAAAATGGGCACCAAATAGGCCTCATAAACATAGCAATACTATGTTAATAACAGCAGGAGGGCATAAAATCCCAGTACTAGGGGAAATAAACACACCAATACGAATAGAAGGTAGCCAGATATTTAGAGATAATATAAAGGCAAAAATAATATCAATAGCTCCATATCCGGTCATATTAGGAATGGATTTCTTAATAAAACACCGAGCAGTAATAGATATACACAAAAAAGTCCTAATTTTAAATAAACAAATCCAAATTCCCCTCAATCAAGAAACAAAGAGAAACTACCCAATATCTGGCATAGTGGCACAAACAAACAGGGTTAAAAAATCACAACAACAATATAAACATGCAAATAATATTACAGACAGATATAATAAGGACAAAAAGAAATTCCAAGCATTCATGATGGCAAATGAATTGATAACACACAAGAAAATAGAACAAATAATAAGAGAAAAGGAACAGGATATATATAATCTGCCTAAAAATATAGCCCTAGCTTTTGGCATAACAGCAACCTTTACAACACACAGAAAAGTACGCAAACAAATTAATAAAATATTCCCAAGGATAAAAAATAGGCCGAAAGCCAAAGTAGGCAGAACAACAATGATAAAAAATGAGGATAAAACGGCATTCTTTCTACACATAAAAAATGTATATAAAGAAAAACCAGAACTTGAGAAAGTATATGACAGTATTTGCTCACTATATAACCAACTAAATCAGAAACGTATAAATACTCTAGCAATCACACGTAGGGGATGGAGAATGAACTCCATAGAGTGGGAGATGTTAAAGAAAATGATCTATGATATTTTTAAAAAAGGCCAGATAAAAGTTATAATATGCAATCCAGGATTGAAAAACGAGTATGTCGCAGAGGACCCTAAGCCCATTTTAAATATAGATATAGAAAAGGAAGCCAGAAGTTACAAATTAGGGTTAGCAAGAGATTACGTTATAGAGAAAGATACGGAAAAAACTTTAGAAATAAAATTAATGGGGAAAATAGAAGAAGAAGATGTAACAGTCTGGAGTTGCAGATACAACTCAGACTGGCTAGCCTCTAAAAAACTGACAATACAATCACAAATATACACTAATTTTGAAAAACTATTTCTAAAGGTACGTGGAAGCGCAAGAGAACCAATCAAACTTTATAGAGAATCAACAATCGCCTACTTGGAAGAAACAGAACCGTACATTGAGCCTACGTTAAGTTTAAACCTTAAGGAAATCCCGCAAAATGATGAAATGGTAACCTTAAAAGATCATAACTTACAAAACATTTCACATAGACAGACAAAAAAGGCCTTAGAAGACCTATTGTCAGAATATAACGACGTATTCGCAAAAACAGCAAAATACATGGGTAGAACTAACATAACAAAACACATCATAGACATTGGAGACGCGAAGCCAATAAAAAGCCGACCATACCGAGTGTCGCAAAAAGAAAGAAAAATCATTGATGAACAGATAAACGAAATGCTAGAAAGCGACGTCATACGACCATGCCATTCCCCCTGGGCGAGCCCTGTAGTATTAGTCAAGAAAAAGGATGGAAAAACAAGGTTCTGTTGCGATTATAGGAAAATTAATCAATGTACAAAGAAATCAAACTGGCCTCTACCGCAAATAGATGATATTCTAACATATTTAGGAGATGCGAAATACTTCAGCATCCTGGATATGTTCTCAGGATATTGGCAAGTCCCAATAGAAGAGGAATCTAAACAATACACGGCATTTGTGGCACAAGGGCACGGCTCATATGAATTTAATGTACTAAGTTTTGGTTTATGCAACGCTCCGGCCACGTTCCAAGAACTGGCAGATAGGGTATTTTGGGACATGAAATGGAAGGAAGTGTTAATTTATCTAGATGACATTATTATTTTTTCACGCACAGTAGAAGAACATATAGAAAAACTCAGAAAAGTGTTTGAACGGCTGCGACAAGCCAACCTAACATTGAAACCAAAAAAGTGTGAGTACCTCAAAAAACAAATACGAATTCTGGGATTTAAAGTTAGCGAGGAGGGCATTCTCCCAGATGATGACAAAATAATCTGTGTTAAAAACTTCCCAAAACCCAAAAAAGTTAAGGACGTGCAAAGCTTCTTAGGATTATGTAATTTCTACAGAAAATTTATACAAATTTTTTTTACAATCGCACGCCCTCTACACGAGTTAACAAGAAAGGCAACAAAATTCATATGGGGAACACAGCAAGAGGAAGCATTCCAAAACTTAAAAGATAAACTTATATCGGCTCCAGTACTACATCACTTTAATCCAGAAAAAGGAACGATCCTACGAACTGACGCATCAACAAACGGAATTGGGGCCATTCTACTGCAAGAAGATGAAACCAAAACGGCACATCCAGTGGCTTACATAAGCCGAAGTTTATCAAATTGCGAGAAAAATTATTCTATAAGTGAGCTAGAGTTATTAGGTGTGGTTTGGTCAATAGGATACTTAAGGCACCTGATATATGGACAACCAATAAAAATTGTCTCTGACCACCATGCACTATGTTGGATGCACACAATAAAGGAGAGCAATCGACGATTAGCCAGGTGGGCACTAAAACTGGCAGAATACGACTACACGGTAGAATACAAGAACGGCAAAGCACACAAAGATGCCGATTGTATGTCTCGAAATCCAGTATTCCCGGCAGAACAACAAAACGAAAGGGATCTGGACGAACTACCAACATTCGCCCTTAAAACGGAAGAAATAAACGATTTACAGGAAAAAGATCCAGAAATAAGACAACTGAAACAAGCCATACTAAGCCCAGACGACCCTGATATAAATATAGCATTCAGACGCAGATCAAAAAACTTTAGAATAACAAATAACACTCTATACAAAGTAAACTCTAGTCCAAAAGGCCTACAAAACCTCCTGGTAGTACCCAAAGGCATGAGGGAAGAAATAATGTGGGAGCTACACGCCTCGCCCACTTGCGGCCATTTAGGACTTACAAAAACACTAGACAAAATAAAAAACAGATTTTTCTGGACCGGAATGCTTAAAGACATTGAAAAGTACATAAAAGGATGTCCAGACTGCCAGGCAAGGAAAGGGCAGCAATATAAAAAAAAGCAAGGCTTGTTGCAACCTATCCAAGTAGGCCTAATATTTGATAAACTAGGAATTGACTTACTAGGTCCATTTCGAAGAAGCAACCAGGGGAAGACTATGATAGTCGTAGCAACCGATTATGCTTCAAGATACGCCATCACAGCCGCACTACCTAATGGAAAAGCCGGCCCAGTAGCTAAGTTTTTATTAGAAAAAGTGTTTCTAATACATGGTATACCAAGAACGTTATTAAGCGATAGGGGAAAAACGTTTCAATCAGAATTGGTACGTGAGATAGGAAACATTATGGGGGTAAGAAGTCAATTCACCACAGCATACCATCCCCAATGTAACGGATTAACAGAAAGACTAAACAAAACTATTGCAGATATGCTGGCTATGTATTGTAATACGCAACAAACAGACTGGTGCTCATATATACCATTCATAACGTTTGCCTACAATACAGCAATACAAGACACAACAAAGTTCAGTCCATTTATGCTTACATTCGCCAGGGAACCCACCTTACCGGTAGAGGCAGCGGTAACAGATAATGAAATACAAATAGACTCATTACAGATCAGAGAAAAGGCATTGGCAATACGGGCAATAGCAGTAGAAAATATAAAGAAAAGTCAAGGGAAAGACAAAGTAAGATTCGACGACAGACATAGAGAATTGAAATTTCAAGAAGGAGACAAAGTAAAAATATTTATCCCTATAAGAAAAGTAGGACGTAGTGAGAAATTATTATTAAGGTGGTTTGGGCCGTACAAAATAGTACGAAAAATGGGAGAAGTAAACTATGAAGTAGAAAAAATTGGTGGAAAGGAAAAAGATGACAGACACTGTTCACGTCAGTAGAATGTTACCATATCACGATCCATGGACTGAGGCAACTCCTATCTGTAACGACGATGTCGAGGAAGGAGGCACCAGTGAAGTTGAAGAGGATACAGGCAACATAACATCTACACAATTATATATACAGGAAACGGACAGGGTAACCAACGACTTCGAAAACAGGTTACTAGCTCTATTAGGGGGGGGAAGAACCTTAAATGTAATATAAAACCCAAGTAAGCATAGAAAATTATATATAAGAAATTTAGGAGGTAAAGAAACTGTATATATAAAAAATGGACAATATATAGAATATAATATATAGAATATAATACATAAAGGAAACTAGAATAAGTAATATTATATAGCTAGTAAACTAGTAAGCAAAATAAAAAGTTAAGGCGGATGAGAAGATATAAGTAGTAAAACAGAAATAAATGAACCAGTTGACAGAAAAAACTGAGATGCCATTGAAACTGTGTATATACAGGAGAGAAAAACTATGTATACAGGGATGAAGTACAAAGTAAAGTATTCTCCGGCCTAAATAAGACTACAACGAAAGTTTATCTTAATTTAGGCATTGGAAATTGGAGCATACGGACTGAAATAGCTATACTGACAGTGAGGATGTTAGCAAAAATATTGGTACCGCAGAAGCTCAGATATAAAGCATGAAGAATATAGAAGAGGCGTACACAAGTTGAAAAGTTGTTTATGTAAAGTGAGAAAAAATATAGAAGATGTTTTAAGAAGAAGCATACATAGTGAGGCAATATATAAGCAAAAGTTGTGTAGGTAAAGCATACATAAGGTGAAATAATGGAGAAATGTTTAAGCGAAACATGTTTATACAATGTGTTTAAAAAAAAAAAGAGCATACATGAATATATAAATAATATAATGACTTATATTTTGTACATAAAGCTTGTCACATAATGAAGCTTAGATAGATAAGCATAGATACATAGATAGTTAACTTATCACTGCCTCGTGATAAATAAGGAAATAATGTAATAACTAGGCCCGTAATCATAAGTATGGATATGCAGAGAATAAAGTGTTCACATAAAGTATGGAAAAAGAGTTGCATACATAAGGTGAAAACATTCGAGAAATAATAAGGGAAAATTGTTGAGAAGCATACAGAAGTTGAAACAATTGACGAAATATATTAGGATATGTATATAATACGAGTTTAAAAATAAAGCATACATATGTAAGAAAGTAGTAAATACGGAAGAGATAGAATAAAGTACAGATTAAGTAAAGAATAAGTAAACCTAAGATATGGGAATATAGTATAAATAAATTAAAATAGATATAGGCGTATAGAGAAACAATGTATATATCAGAAAGAATTAAATATCAATTTACCAATTTACCAGATCCTTGCGAGTTTGGTTCAATCATCTCAGAAGGTACAGATGCCCACGGAGGTCAGAGGTCATTCGAGTGTTCAAGAACCAATAAAAGGTCTATCCAGTTGGAGGTTACGACAAAAGTATCCAAGTTCTTCAAGAATCCAGACCTTAAAAAACAGGAAAATGCTTAAGAAAAATATGATAAAAAAAAAAAAAAAAAAAATAAATCTGAGAAAAGAGCAAAACTTTGTGAGGTATATGCAGTGTGATATAAATCATAAAGACAGCAGCAGCAGGACCAATAACATAGTGCAACTGAAAATAATCAAAAGACAAGTAGGTAGTACATGAATAAAGCTCAATAAAATATACTACTTACCGAAAGGCATATTCAAGGATCCAGCATAAGCTACAAAAGTCATTACATGGAACCGGTACAGAATAAAAGACACATCAGTAGTCCATAACTAAGCCATTCTGCTCCAGGAATTCTTAATATCTCTATTTTCATGATTCAATAACCTAAAAGAGAAATAATTAATCATCTCATAATTACTTGCATTTCAAACGAGCACTAACACATATCGCCTACAATTTGGAAGGGAATAAATGACATTTTTTATAAAACTTTGCTTTCCAAAGATCCAACTACCAATTTCAGTAAAATATAGAATGACGCCGCTAAGCTGCACCACTCCTTACTCTAGGTCAATAAAGAGTTTCTTGGCCTATCTGTCATTCCCATTATATAACAGTCCGCAGTATATAACAATAAACAATATATAAATATATATATATATACTTACGAAGGGAAGGGATAGATAAAGAAGCAATAATAATGTACATATTATATAATATTACAACTTACCAAATTTATCCTTAGGATTCTGTGGCATTTACTACAAACAAGTGACAACCAGGAGGTGGAAATATCAGCAGGAGCAACATGGAAACTGTTGCCAGATACCATAGCCTACGAGGGATCCATCCCGTTCACTTACAACATTCCATGGCAGGACAACACAGATGCGTCCCCATCCTTCAAATTCAAATGCCTAGAAGATGGAGAAAATTGTAAAAGACTAAGGTATATGGAAGAAATATCAGTAGCAGTAGACACCGAATTGGATAGTCTAATAAACAGTTGGAATATAACAAACCTTAAGGAACAAGCCAAGCAAAAACGAGCCATTTCTTTATCATTCGTAGCAGATGGTCTAAACTGGTGTTGTGGCGTGGCCACACAGCAAAAACTGGACTCGATGGTGATGGACACAGAAGATCTAAGGCAACGCCTGGACTCCATTACAGATGGTTTGGACTCAACGTTAAAAATTCTTGGGCAACAATCCAGTAGCATGGAGACAGCACAAGAGGAGACAGCCAAAGCACTAAAAATCACAGAAGATAAAATTAAATTTTTAGAGCAGTATGCCGAAAATATAAATAGCCATATGATATCAGAAGAAACGGTACAACGCAACATAGTACTTGGTAGTCTCAAAACAAACTTGGACTTATCCAAAAAAATATTAAGGCTCACCAGAGCAATGCACAAGCAAGATATATTCTATGCCTGTAAGCACCACCAAATACCGATAGCTCTAGTCAAACCAGATATCTTGAGAAATGATCTGATCCATCTTAATAGAGAACTAAATCAAAATAATCACGATTTAGCAATACAATTTCAAGACGTATCTAAATATTACCAATTACCAATAGCAGAATGCAGTTTGACAGGAAACTCACTTACTATACACATAAAAGTACCTGTAAAACATATAAATCACCAATGGCAAATGTTCGAATTAATAACTTTTCCATTTGCTTGGCAAGGACAAACATGTATTATTGAACACGACACGCTATATCTAGCAGTAACTGAAAGTAATTTAAATAACGAGCAAAACACAAGACAGGTAACAGGAAATGGGTTAAATTTATGCAACCCATACAATAACAAACTATGTTACCTACCACGCTTCGCAGGAGGGGTACTTCAAGGGCCGGCTTGTGCTACAAAACTTTTCCATGGAACCACAGTAGAGGACCTAACGGCACATTGTCCCATGCGGTGCCACCAGTCAACTTTACTACTAGTCACTGAGTTGGAAGATGATGAGTTTATGCTGACACATCCACAAAACAATATGAGTCTGCAATGCAACGAGCAAATTATACCCATTTCCCATAATATTTCAGTCCCGGGGGCTCTGAAAATTTTCCTGCCATGCCATTGCAACCTAAAAAATAATAACAAAGTAATAATCCCGCAACGGTTTCCGTGTAAAGCAGACAATAAACCATTTACAGCAATGCACGTTTTACCCGCCGCGTGGACAAAATTAAAATCTTTTCTACTAAACCCCCTTTCAATGCCCAGACCCACGAAATTCCACAAAATGGAGGAATGCATAAACCAAAATTGGTCACTGACCATCCCCCACTTAAACCTAACTTCCAGCAAGGAAGTCTTAGAAACTATTGCACAAAAAATAAAACAAATACAACAAGCACCCCCGTCATATCATTGGCAGATAGAAAGTCATAGTATAATGTTCACATGGAATATAATTTTATCTGCGGTACTTGCCTACGTTTTGTTTCAAAGACAGCTTCCAGGTCAATTGGCAGTCCTTCAACCGGTCTCAGCCCAATCATATCAAAATATAAACAGCCATGACGCCTTGTTCATTACCACATGCACAGCGTTTATCTTGTTCATAATATATTTTATCTTTAGATCATGGAAGTACCTAAAAGAAAAGAAAAACACGACACGTCGCACAGGCACAGGACGCCATGATGACCACTCCCAAGCGCAATATGACTCGGCGCAAGTAGAGATGAGGCAAATCCGACAGATCAATACTCAACAAAGCTACACAATGCATATACACGAACAAACAGGCGATGGTTACTTTCGCTGTAGTTTCGAACGAGCGCCACCTAGCCGCCAAGCAGAAATGGACAACTCAGAGGAAAGCCGCTAAAATAGAACTACTGTAAAGTATACTAAAGTTTCCTATAAGATAAAATAATATTAAGTAAGTTACACTCGCCAAGTAAGTTATTTGATGGAATAGAATACAGATATTTGCGTAAAAAGGGGGGCAAAACATTAATAAGACTCAAAACATATTTTTTTTCCCTTTTAATAATAAACATGCGCTATAGACCGCCGCGGTCGAATCACAATAGAAATATAAACCAGGAAACCGAATATCGAACCATCAAACAACTCGGTATGGCCATCCGGGAGATCGGGAGGCCATGCTGACTCAGGATCGGCCCGAATAAAAATATATTCAATAGGGAACATCTATAAGAGAGAGAGAAAAAATATATATATATATATATATATATATTCACGAATAAATAGACATAACTTGTAAAGATTAGAATACTAACCGAAGGAAGACCGGGGAATTTTTTCTTTATGAGTGTGGCGTATCGCCTCTTACAGTGGTATCCTGTTTAAGAAAAGAAAAACACACAATAGATATCGGGATATAAAAGAAAAAAATAAGAATAACTTACCGTCCGGCATATGAGGCATTGTTTCAGAGAAAAAAAAAATAATAATATATATATACACTATGACACCTACTAAACAGTACTAAACGAAATGGCTAATACTAATTAAATTTTTTACCTATTGGAAAAATTGAATATGCTGGCATATAGGAAAATCAATATTTCATATAACAAAACCGGCAAATTATGTACAGATAGACATTTTTAAATATAAACATATAAGTTCAATAAACTACAATATTAATACTATAGGTAAACTAATACAAGACAGGGCCGCCTTTATATATAAATAAATTCAGTAATTCTAGAAGTAATAGATATAAAATTAAGAATTAATAGAGTATAGTTGGTCAATATAAACACAGGACCGTCTTTGAAATAACTAGTGTATATAAAATAAGTCCTATGAACTACCGTCCTAGTAACTCTAAAATTTAGATCTGAAGGTATAATAAGAATACTAAGATCGAGTGACATGGGATGGACGCATCCCCTGTTAGTTGAATCTATAGCAATGCGTTGATTGTCTAATACGGCGCCTATTAGACAATGAACGACGAAAAATATATATATAATATAATAGAAGACATAACCGTCTGATTAGCAGATAAATGTTGAGAAATTCTATACACTATTTATTGGGTAAAATCTAGAAGTAGAGTTAAGTATAAAATTTCAAGGACAATTTATAAAAATATGTTTCTTTTTTATTTTATGTACCAAGCACCAGTGGATGTCCATACTAGTCTCTCCAGCAGGCTCTTACTTATGATACCCGCAAAACAGTTTAATGCTATGTCAATGCTAAGACATATAGACTGCAGTGGAGGCTAGAGGGAGTTACTAAGGATCAGCCTGGATCCAGAAAGTAACAAGACCACTGATGGATATTTTTTTATGTTTTATAAATTGTAAAATAACATAGTATTATGCGGCAAGTTTTTTCGAATTGAGGTCTTTCTTTTTTTTAAACGAGAGAGGTCATGCAAACGTTGGGGACAACGTTTTAGAGGGCGAGGGAACGTGTCAAATATAATAATTCATAAAGCTACTAACTAATTATCACCCTGTCCCAAGTTTGAACTTGAAATTATTTAATAAACATTAAAAGCAAACTATAAACAACGCGAGCAGTCAACGGGAGCGATTATGAACCTTAAGCATGCAATGATCAGCAATTTCTTTACTATAAATACACTGGCAAACCTTCAGTTCGTCAGACTTTTGGTCTCACCCAAGCCAGCTTCAGAGTTAGTCACATGACTGCTTTTGGTTCAATCCGCTCTTTGGTTAGTCACATGATTGCTAAAGTTCTAATCCTTTTCCTACCCCAAACTTAGTTCTTGGTTAGCCACATCGACTGCTAAGACTAGGGGTTTCATTAACCACAGTAGAAAAGTCGAGTCTGTCAAAGTTCTTCGAGTGAAGTTTCTAAGTAGTCTGTCAAGTAGTTCAAAGTGTAGTGTCCAAGTGCTCTTAAATACCTTAACATTAAATAAAACGCAACGCAACATAAGATCAACTATATTTACAAAGCAGTGACCAAAAAGACCTATAAACAATTCATCAAACATACCTCAAGTCGAGAAAGCATGCGCACCTTAATAATTGGGTATAGGCTAGTCTCATTAAGTTTCTGACCAGTAAACGCTGTTAAAAACTCTATCGTTGGGTCTTTGACCAATATACATTGTTAATCTTTTCTCATTAAGTTTACCTAATATACTTTATTGTTTTTAAGTGCTTTCTTTATCTTCGCTTCTCACCTTACGTAAAGAATCCAGTATTACCATCAGAGTTACACCCCTGCACGCTGAATAGGGCGTGGCATCGCGATTCAAACGTATGATGACAGACCGGTGGAGGCATTAAGAAAAAGTTAAAAGAACTGTCATCACGATTACTCGCGACAATATCATATAAAATGAAATGAAAACAACAACATATTATAAAAATAAAAAAATCTTTGGATGAAGATGATTTCAACACAGATAAGTAATAAAGTTTGCTGATATATATCAACATTTCCTATTTACAAAATTTTGCATTAAAATTCAAAAATAATAATTTTTGTAAATTTTTGGACTTACGACGACGCCGACGCTCACTCAGTATTTCGCCTGCCTTTGAAAATAAACTTTCGCATGGCACTGAAGTCGCCACAGCACATAATTTTTCTTTAGCCAGAATACTTAAATTAGGATACATATATGCATGTTCCCTCCACCATTCCAACGGGTCCTTTTTGCGATCCAAAATGGCGTCTTCCATGTATCTCTGGATTTCTAAAATCGCCCTAGAGGTAGAACTTTTAGTTGGTATTCCGATTTCATTTTGTGAAGTAATTTTGTCGATCGTAGCCCAAAGGGAAAACGTAGGCTTCTTTGTCAACTTTTCTTCGACGTTACTTGTGGATGGTTGGACTTCAGATAGTTTTGCAGGGTCTTTTTTAAAAATAATTTCGCTCACGTCTCTTATTACGTTCTTTTTACCCTTCCCAAGGCATCTTGATTTTTAAATGGCAGAGTCTTAAAGCGCGGATCTAAATATGTAGTTACTGATAATGAATAGCTATATTCCACGTTTCCCAATCTGTTTCGGAGCCCATGTTGCAATTTTTTGACTGCTGTTTTGGAAGATGTGGTCATTTCTATTTTCAAAATCTCACTACAACAACTAAAGGGCCCCCTGTGAGAACTATAACTAAAGAGGCTACAAGATATTGTTGTCCACTTATAACACGGGTAGCATCCTCAAATGGCTCCAAAATGACTTTTTAATTCCTTAAGCATGACCCATTCCTCTAATGTCAATTGGGGCAGATTAGTATCTAGTACAGCTATTGTGCTCCGTATAGGTTCTTCTAGTTCTACGAATCGTTCAAGCATGTAGTATGTGGAGTTCCACCTAGTTGCAACATCTTGAAGTAATTTTTTAGGGCTTTTAATGCCATTATTTTCCTGGAAGGCCGTCAACTTTGCTGATGCTTTCGAGCTTCTTTTCGCCAATTTATGGAGAATGCCTTCTTGGTCTGTGAACTTTTGGTTTCTGTATTTTTGCCACAGTAACGTCATCTCTGCTTGAACATGTATGCTTCAGGGTTTGCTGTTTTGCCCTCCGTGAAAGAAGCCTGTGCATGGGCCCTAGAGCTCGGGCCCTAATTCCCACCCATGATTCCAACACACCAACCATTGGTTGACTCGGGGAAGAGACGAGGAAGATTGCTTTGAACTTCATTTGTCATTCTTGCCTTTTTTGACATTCTGTCATCTGTCAACCCAACCTTACATTTTCACTCGTGGCCATCAACGTGACAAGCCTGGTTTCATTGAGAAAACTTCTTATAAATTAACAAAATAAGCTCCAAAAGGAAGAAAAATAAATAATTAAAGCCCTATGTGGCACAATATCTATTTAGTTTAAATTTGGGTAACATGTATTTTAAGTAAGACAATGGTATGACAAATTTCTAGCAATCAATCTAACTAATCTCTCTTTTTCAGTGAATTTTCTTCTTTTCTTCCTCCTACATTCAATTCTAGATGATAAGATGATACTTTCCTCCTAAGGGTTGAATTTTCCCCTCCTTACTGTGGTCTTCGGACCCGAGCTCTGGTGAGTGGGTTTTCTTTTGCGGCCGTTGGTTTCAATTATAATTTTGTGTTGTATTGTATTACGTGTTATTGTATTAACTTGAACACTTGAATAAGGGTAGATTCTTTTAGCTCTCCTGATGATGAACATTTATATGTTCGAAACATGTCGAGCTACCTGAGCTAAATTGCTCAATAAATTAACTGGAGGAAGACTAAAAGACTTTAATTTCGCTTCTACATTTTAACTCCACTGCGAGATTATGGACTACTTCTTCAATCTAAAATTTACTTTTGGTATAGAAGTATTTTAAACTTTTATCTAGTCTTTATGTGTACTAATTTACCACGTTGCCACCCTACATATTTAATTTTCAAGCCAGATTTGGTACTTACCGCGAACCAGTCTGCTATTGTCGGGATCAGCTGTGCTAGTAGACGCTATGACACTTCTACATCGGCACTTGTTGCCTATCTAAGACAAACTAGCGCTTTCAGGAGGTAAAGAAACCGCCACGCAGAGGGAGTTATCGCTCTAAATTCAATTTGCGTAAACGGTAAGGTCAAGAAATGGGCTTGAATATTTTGTACACAAATGTGTAGCGGGGGTCCGAAGGAGGAGCGCCCTACTAAGGACATCCCCAAGAGCGAGGGTCAGCTCGTGGTCAGACCTCAGTCTGGCCGAAAAGACGGAACAACGCGGCAAGCGCAGGAGGGTGGAAGGTTATAAGGACTGGGAACCCAAAAACAAAGATGGGACAAAGAACCGAGATACCCTCAAGAGCATCTTGGATGCAATCAAAAGACAAGTGGTGATGCTTGACAAAGTAGTTAGGGAAGCCTATAAGCCGAAAAAAGAATTCGTAGAAGCTGCGGGAAATCTAGTACTGCAAATGGAGAAATTAGAAAGCCAGGAGTTGGAAGATTGGTTGGAGGTGACAATAAACAAGACCTCTGAGCAAGAAGGGCAACGAGCAGCAATGGATGAGATCCAAAACCTCCGCTCACAGATCCAACATGGAAGAAACCCGCAATAAGGAAACAAACAACCCTGGTTATAACCAAGTACAATGTGAGAGCTGTAAAGAAGCGCAAAGGAAGGAAGCAAGGCGACAAATTTTAACTCGCGACGACAACTACGACACCTTCAAACAAATTACGGAGGAAGACTGGGGCGAGGAAATATTTACAAAAGTTCGCACCAAGCGGGGAGACATATGGGAAATGCCGAGCGAGTGTGCCCTAGTACTCCCGTGTGATAAAAACTTTGTTTCGTCCCACAAAACGGTGAACAAAATAATAAACAGACTGGGGGGTAAAGAAGACCTCAAAAAACAAGAAAGGGAGAAAGGAGATATCGCCAAAATTATACACTCCTTGGGCTTCCCGGACGACGACGGAAACATCATACATAAGACCAGAAGGATCTACTATCCGATCATATCCGATGGAGCGGCAAACGGCGAAGGCAGGGACGAGGACGCATTAAATGCCTTAAAACAACTTAAGGAACACGTCCTGCGCGATAAAGTACGCAAATTGGCCATACCAGAGGTGGATGACATAAAGGGGCTCATCCAAGTTAGAATGCTAGAATTCCTATTCGCAAATACGAATATAGAAATAGCACAATATAAGGACCGAGAAAACCAAGAGACAGGTGCACAACCCATAAGAAGCAGGCTAAAAAGTGCCCAAACAGCTAGTGCAGCTCGACCCAACAAGCACAAACAGGATGCGCTGCTCGTCAAGATGCCCAACATGAACTACGCGGAGCTACTCAAGAAGGTGAAAGACTTGGTAAATCCCATGGAAATTGGAGTCGAGGTACAGGAAGTGAAAAAGACGAGAAATGGGGAGTTACTCCTCACAGTACAGGACGGGAAAGATAAGCTCGAGACACTCACGAAGGAGATAAAACGCAAATTACCAGAGGCCGCTACGTCACATCTAACGAGCAAAACTGTCCTGCACATAAAGGACCTTGACGAAGTGACGACTGTCGAAGAAATTACAGAAGCTATAACTAAAGCTATTCCCGTAGACCCTAGAAACGTAGAGGTACGCGCTTTAAGACCAACAGTCGCAGGCAGGAAAAACGTCACGGTGCTATTGCCGCAGGCGGACGCTGCAAAGCTTATTGAAATGGGCAGGATAATGATTGGATGGACGAGAAGTAGGATCCTAGAGAGGAAAGCAGATCTAAAATGCTTTAGATGTTGGGAGCACGGGCATACCAAGGCGCAGTGTAAGGGCGCGGACAGAGAAAACCTATGCTTGAAGTGTGGCAAGGAAGGACACAAAGCGGCAGTGTGCAAAAATGAGGCATACTGCGTGCACTGCGCCAAAAATGGACATCAGTCAGACAGCCAAAGATGTCCCAAGAAAAGAGTCGACAGAGTGCTGGAGGTTCCTCGTCCGAACAGCAAACAACAATAAAAATGGTTAAAGTCCTACAAATAAACACATTCCGGAGGCGACCGTGCCATGATCTAGCTGTGGCCACAGCCAAGGAAATAGGGGCGGGACTAATACTCATGTGTGAACCTAACCGAAATGCAGTTAGAAACAGGAAGGATTGGATCTGCGACGAGGACCTGGATACAGCTATAAAAGTGACAGAAAAGAACGTTACTGTTAAATGAATAGGCAGAGGCCGTAGTTTTACATGCATAGCTACAGCAAATTTCACCGTATATAACTGTCACTCTTGCGGAAATAAGGATATTGAATACCTCGAGGAAATGCTAAACGAAATAGGAAGTCAAATAAGGATGCAAAAAGAGCGATCCATTATAGTAGGAGACTTCAACGCAAAGTCCCCACAGTGGGGTCTGGACACGACAGATAGAAGGGGTGAAATCATCACGGAATGGATAGCCCAAAGTGATCTGGCGGTTGTAAGTAAAGGAAACAAACCTACTTTTCAACGGCGCGACTACTCTTCCATACTGGACTTGACACTGGCCACAATCGATGTTCGGAACAAAATTACGGAGTGGGAAGTTATCGAAGAAGAATCTTTGAGCGATCATAACTACATTGTTTTCAATGTAGAAGATGTCCTTCCAGTAAATATAAGGACGAGGGAAGGAGAAGGGTGGCAGGTCAGGAAACTGGATAAGCAAAAGCTCCACACAGCAGCGACAGAAATCAGCACCGAAACAGGCACACCGTCGGCAAGAAAATTTTCCCAGGTTCTAGGCCAAATATGCGACCAGACAATGCCCAAGAGGAGAAGATCAAGAAGGGGAAAACCAGTCTACTGGTGGAATGAGGAAATCGCGACCCACCGCAGAGACTGCATCCGTAAGCGAAGAGAGTACACAAGGAGCTCGAGAAGAAACACCCCAGAAACGAACGAGCGTCTCTGGAACACATTCAAAGAGAGTAAGAAATCACTGCAAAGACTGATAAAAAAGGCCAAAAGGGACTCGTGGAAAAATCTCTGTGATAAAATCGACTGTGATATCTGGGGGGATGGCTATAAGATAGTCATGAAAAGTCTTATTGGCTTCCCTCCCAGACTTCAATTGACGATGCAAACCGTCGAACAGGTAGTAAACCAGCTATTCCCGGTGCATCAACAAGTAACGTTTAACTGTGATAGATCTGTGATATTTTTAGACTTTAGTGTAGAAGAATTACATGTAGCCTGTGATAAGTTAAAAGACAACAAAGCACCCGGCCCCAATAACATTCCACCTGAAATATTAAAAGGAGTAACGTCAGTCAACCCAGAGTATGTCTTGGCGGTGTACAACGACTTGGCAGCTAACGCAACTTTTCCAGCTATTTGGAAACGAGCTAACTTGTTGTTACTTAGAAAAGGTGACAAGCCCATAAACATCCCATCAGCGCACAGACCAATATGTCTGCTCGATGTAGAAGGAAAGCTGTACGAACACCTTCTCCTGATTCGACTGAAAGGGGAGCTAAAGCGCACGGGAGACCTATCAGACCGGCAATATGGATTTAGGGAGGGAAGACAGACCGTCGATGCCATCAAGGAGGTACTGAAAATTGCTCGAGATGCGGAAGCAAATTTCTCAAGCTCGCACCGCAGACTGTGTGTTGTCATCACCCTAGACGTCAAGAACGCCTTCAATAGTGCCTCATGGCAGCAAATCCTGGAAGAACTAAGAAGAAGAACCATAGACGAGAGCCTCATAAACATTATAGCCTCGTACCTGTCGGAAAGGGAAATAATCCTTGAAGCGGAGGGTGTGCTGAGGCCGAAGAAGGTCAACAGCGGTGTTCCCCAGGGTTCAGTGCTGGGCCCCACCCTGTGGAACATCCTGTACGACGGTCTCCTTACAATGGAGCAACCCAGTGGGGCCACACTGATAGGCTTCGCGGACGATATCGCGCTAGTGGTGGTAGCCAAAGGAGAGCAGGCACTGATGAACGCGGCAAACATAGCTCTTCAACGGATTGCCAACTGGATGAAGCAAAAAAGGCTATGCTTAGCTCCAGAAAAGACTGAAGCTGTTCTTCTAACGAAAAGGAGAAAGCTAGCACCTATCAACTTCGACCTCCAGGGCACACAAATAACGATCTCGAGAGCACTAAAGTACCTCGGGGTATAGTTGGATACGAAGACCACGTTTGCCGTACACGTCGAAAAAACCATTGAGAGAGTAGAGAAGACCGTGACAGCGCTGACCAGCCTCATGCCAAATGTGGGAAGGCCTAGAGCCTCTAAAAGGAGACTCCTGTCAAGCGTGGCAATGTCCCAGATGTTATATGCGGCCCCTGCGTGGCATTCCGTCACAGGGAAACAAAAACTCATAGCTAAACTAGCCAAAACCCAGCGGAAGATGAACATAAGGATATGCAGCGTATACAGGACGATATCCGCTGAGGCTGCGGGGGTTTCTCCTATAAAGTTTCTAATAGAAGAAAGACACCAAAAATACTCCGGAGTAGACGCTAAAACTGCAAGGGCGAATACGACACACAAGTGGCAGGAAGCGTGGAGGCGAGGAACGAAGGGACGGTGGACGTACCGCCTAATCCCAAATATAGATACGTGGATAGAAAGGCCTTACGGGGAAACGGACTACCACCTAACGCAGGCCATCTCGGGTCATGGATGTTTCCGAAAATATTTACACGACCGCCATAGAGCGGAGACCGAGGAGTGCCGGTACTGCGGATTACCAGACGATGCGGAACATTATTTCAATGTACAAGAGTGTCACTATTTTAATATCAAGGTGTGCATGTCCATGAATTGTGTTGTTCTTTGTTTTACTGTTGTACATATAATATTTTATTGACACCTAGAAATGGGCAACCAATTTTAGCTACCCAAGACAAAGCCTGATAACTGATGAAGACCGAAATTGGGTCGAAACGTTTTTAATAAAACCATGTAACAAATATTATGGCTCTTTAATCAAAATCAGAACCTAAATCCCAAGAAAACCATATTTAAGTATACATATATATATATATATATAAATCTAAACTAGGATCATGGGGATGCAGTCTTCAATTTTATTGGCCTTAAGGGATAAAGAAAAACCCTTTTTTGATATGTCAAGCTTTCGAGTATATTCTAACTCATCGTCAGGACTTTTGCAAAAATACAAAATAAATAGCAACTAGTGCTAACTATTTTTAGTTAAAGTTCTTACTAAAGTGGGTTTACATAAAGAACGGGAGCTCCAGATAAAATACAGGAGGATTCATCCTCAAACCGCCAAAATTTTAAATAATTTTACGTTATGACATTTCTTCAAACCACGTGCTACAGCTAACCTACTAAACTAGTTAAACTACTTACAGGTGAAATCAAGCAAGGTCACCGACAATTCGATTTATTTTTAAATAAAGACATAAGTTATTAATCTAGTTTTATTAAAAATTACATGTGAACAAGGATAGTATTATGTGTGTTGAGTGCAGGAAACAGAGATGGAAGATCGGAAAAAGGCAGTTAGGTCAGCAGCGTTCTTGCTTCATACACCTTGCGCACGCATTTCTACGGTAATTACTACGATATAAACTAAGTACCAGTTCATTTCGTCATTTTCAGTCGAAATTCATTGGAGGCCATTAGTTGGTTATAAAGGGGTTGAATCTTTGATTTTCTTCCCTTTGATGAGCATGGTGTTGTTTGGCCCATCATTCATCTGGCGCAGGATGGTCCAG
This sequence comes from Pissodes strobi, assembly GCA_016904865.1. NCBI lineage: Eukaryota > Metazoa > Arthropoda > Insecta > Coleoptera > Curculionidae > Pissodes > Pissodes strobi. The sequence continues at coordinate 12,404 of MU188515.1, read as the reverse complement.
CAACTGCAGGTGTCTTTCTTTTTCCAGTTTTAAGATGTAACTGTAAACAGAGCTAAGATTCTGAGTGTCATAGTATTATTTTCTTGGTTTATATGAACCATCTCTAAGAATATTCTTTTGTAGTATGGGGTGTCTTTATCCAAGATCTCAGCTCCACTCCAATTAATGGCGTGGCCTGATTGGATATGGTGTTCCGCTAGTGCACAAGAGGGAATCAATCTAGTACAGTCACTCTTATGTGAAGTTATACGGCCCTTTAACGACCTAGAAGTTTGGCCTATATACGATAGATTACAATTATGACACGGTATACTATATACAACATTACTGTTTTCGGTTAAAGCAAAAGGCGTTTTAGTTTTTGAATATATAAGTGATAAAGTCTTTACTTGTCTTCTCGCTATTCTCAAATCTGTTAATTGGAAGATTTTAGTTAGTTTTTCAGTGAGGCCTTCTAAGTAAGGCAACGTCATATATTTTTGACTAGGTGTCGAGTTGTTTAGACTCAGATTACTTTGAGAAAATTGTGTGACTCTTGTACTCTGGGTGTTAAGTGATATTGGCTGTGAGGGCCTCTCGACTATATTCTCAATTGCATATTGAGTGTTAAAAAGGAATTTATTAATCAAATGTAATGGATAAGAGTTGTCCAAGGATATTGCCTTTAGTTTGCGCCTAAAGTTCTTGGCTTTATGTTCTTTCCACAAATTTCTCTTCATACGCGATTTGTATTTCTTCCGGCAGTTTTCATTGGACTGTCTCCACCTAGAAGGGCCCGCTTTTCAGGACTTATTATCGTACCCCTTGGTACAGAATTATTGTCAGCCTCCTCCTAAAATAAAAAAGAGGTAAAATAATTTAATACAAAAAGGGCACAATTTCAAAATGTATTTTGGTTGAAAACAAAATTTGTTTTAATACATTTTGCTAGTTTTGTATTTACTAGTAGTATATATCTATGTATTTATAAAAGAAAATATGTAGATAAACAATTATATTTAAAAAAAAACCCAACAATGGGTTAAAATTTAAAAAAGGCATATGCCACTATGCCAGTGCCTAGAAAGGGCATAAGCCACTACTGAATAAAGTTACCCTTAAGTCGTCCATAAACAGATGAAACACTCGTCGCAACATAATCCTTATCGATCAAAGAATCATCTGAATCGAAATCTTTATCAGAATCACTTGAATTTGACACTAATTCATGCATGCCACGTTTGCGTGTTGCTCGCAGGGAAGCGGCCATGATGGTTTCTGTGTGCCCGTCTTGTTATTAATTTTTAACAAGGAAGTCTTCGCGCACACGTTACACAATAGTCTAGGTTTGATTTTTATTGCGTGGGGAACAGGTAGAGAGAGCTGTAATGGCTAATAACTTATTTTAAATCAAAATGTGGCATGTGCACCTTGTTGTCCCAAGCGCTTCAACTCACCTTTTGTTAGTCCTTACAAATAGTTTTAGAGTTTATTATCGTCGCAATTACTGTCACTATAAAACACCTATTACTTAAACAAAAAATATTGATATTCAATATAAAAATTATTATAATAATATTAATTAATAATACACGAGCACGTGTCAATTAAGTCAACATGAAAAGCTCTGACAAGAATAATGACTGCTTGCTTTGAAACAAAACTGCCTTAACTGCAAAGTAAACCAGCTTATGGACATGGGTTCTAACATAAGGTGCTTTAGGTTAACACACTATTTAAATTCAATGCAGTTGAGGCTTGCTCATAGCAAGTTGAGGCGTTTTATTTACAGTGATATTTGTAGATAGGGCAGTCTTACATCACAAAAGCTTCAGATTTGCTGTTAAGGTAAAAGTATATTCGGTTATTATTTCCAAACTAAAGCAAGATAAGGCGTTTTGCTTGACATTTAGGTGGAGAATTGATTGATCTGTCATATGGCACAAGGGCATGTTTATTATGTTCCATCACATTCTATTTTGTTTTTTTCTCAGAATACGGGATCAATATTCTGCCGTCCTAGTGAAAAACGCAGTAACTCAAAAAACGTAGTTTTGAGAAAAATGGGTTTAACTGGCTGCTCATTGTTTGTTGCATCTGTGCGCGTTATTTAAAACTATTAAACTTTTTTTAATGGAATATTAAGATATAGGTAATTTTTTGCTTTTTTGTATAGTTTTTGTACTATATAGTGATTTTGGTCAAAAGTAATTCAAGTAAATGCGTTTCAGCCTAGCAGTTACAATTACCCTGGTCTGGTCATTGCTAAGAAAGAATGCAGTAAGTCATGCATTTCTTCCATTTTACTGCATTTCTGGCTAGTATTCTTTGATGTGCCGCCATTATGATAAATGGAGAATAAAACATAATTTATCTACTTTTTTGTGCAACCATACTGTGATAATATTTTTTTCAGTTAATAATTTGTTTTTTTGGTACCGATATAACGATCAATATTATTTTATAATCGAAGGAACATGTATAAAAATAAAAAACAACCTTTAAAAAGAGATATCCAAGGTTAGCTTGGGTTAATTTTATTCTATTTTGAAAACAATAAGGTACATTTAAATGAGGATATAAACATTATTATTACGTATATCTATTTTTTTACTATAGAAAATATAAACATTGTCCTATAAAATATTTAAAAATATAATTTACAAAATAAATAAATTCAAACTATAAAAATTAATTAATTAAATTTAACTATGAAAAATAGCTCTAAAAATAGCTACAAAATACAAAACTTTTATATCAGATTTTAAACAATTCTGCAATAATGTCTTTTTAAATTATAAAAGTAGTTTATCTAAATATTTAAAAACTATTCAAAAGAATTATTTGAATTACTGACGGTATCATCAATGTCAATATTAAACCAAAACTGTCTTCTTTCCTCTCTCATAACGGGACATAATTTGTTTATTATGCCCTCTTTTTTATCCGTATTAATGCCTCTGGCTTTGGTGTGAGGGACAGGTTTGTATGCCATCCCTTTCAGGCTTGGCTTTTAAAAATTTAAAATTTTCCGGTTTGCTGGATTATAATTGTTGAAATAATTTAATGATTTTTTTCCTAGTTGTGCCATTATCATGGTTATGTCGGCCAAGTACGGACGAGGCTCCGTTTTTCGTAATTTCGCCTGAGAGCTGTGATCTATCCAAAAATGCCCAATTTGCATTTGTAAAACGGTAACTTTTCCGGAATTGGCAGACTGTACGGCATCGTGGAAATCTTTAAAATCGCATATGCTGCCTTTATACTTCATCGACATTTTCACCTGATGGAGGAAACTGCCTGCACTCATGTAGGTGTGCCCTGGCTCAAAATACTTTACCCATATTTCCTCTGCTTGTACATCAGAACTATTTATAATATACACAAGGAAGGAAAAAAACGTCCAATTTTTATTTTGGGCCGAACAGTTGTCCAGCTACAACGTAATATATTTACTGTCCCGATTTTCTTGAAAAAAGGAGTGGAATGTGCTGATTATGTCTTCCTTTTTCCGGCCAGTAATACCCTCGTGCCAAATAGTAGCTATAGGTCTTTTTTCAGCTTGTTTTTTCCCAACTGGGACAAATGATTCATTAAAAACAATTATCCGCGATGTAAATAAGGCGATTTTATATTGGTCTAGCCTAGGAAGCATAACAACCTTTTGCAAATCAGCTGAATAGCAGACCTCCAAATTGTTGTTACGCTCCTTCTCGGCATCTTCCCTGTAAATTTTTCGGGACTCCTCGGCTTTTTTTATATAATCCGGTTCCAGATTTTCTTTCGAGTGGCAATGATTTTCGAATACTGTACAGCACTCACACTCCTCATGCCCCAGTTTCGTAAAGGAAATGTTTTTAGCCTTAACTTCTATTCTGTACAACTCGTATGAGCACGTATAAGTTGGATGTTTGCTCAAAAAATCTTTATACATTAACATGACCGACACATCACTTGGTAAATATTTTTTGTTTGGGGCGTGTTCCCTTCGATAATGCGATACTGAGGAGTGAAAGCTTTCAATATGTTGTGCTATGATATCTTTGTTGAATTTGACATTTTTTATGTTTTTTCCTGAAACAAAAATATTTAAAAAAATTCATATGTTAAAAAAATTAAATAAACAAAATTTGTTGTACCTCTCATATCAGGATAAACAGTCATGTGGTTTTCACTCCTGGCGATTGCTTGCAAAACAAATCGGTCATTTTTTTCGTGATAACCTAAGGTGGTTAAGAAAAACATATTACATATTCTAATTCTCCTCCCAGTGTCGTCTTGAAAGAAATATTGAATACTGCGGCACCTTTTTTCCGAGTCTTTAGTTTTTTTGTTCAACATCACTTTGCACAGTATTGCTTAGAATGAATTGCTTTTTCCCTATGTAACCCAATGCTTGATAATTCTTATTTAATTCAATTCTCCTATTTTCTGAAAATTGAAGGCTGCATTTTTTAGAATAATTTTTACAGGAGCGTTTTAAATTAAACCTTTCCTTTCCTTTTTTATTTTCTGTGCTTTGCGCTTTTTTTTAAATGTGTGTGATATTTTTTTCTTCTACGATTTTCGCCTTTTTTAGTGAGGGTTAGAATTTCGACATTTGATTCTTGGGGGTCTTCTTGACCATTTTCAGTACTTGGTTGAACAATCCGAATATCGTGTATAATAACTTTCGGAGAATTGCTCAACTTATCAGACTCGCTACTTTCTGATCCATTTAAGTCAGGGTCGTCAAAAATACTACTTCTAAACGATAAATCTAATAGAGTTCTATTATCTATTTCGCCTTTTTAGTGAGGGTTTGAATTTCAA
>JAEQML010046082.1:0-61515 GCA_016904865.1 Pissodes strobi | reverse complement strand
CTTAAATTTGGATTGAAGCAGAAATATTTATCTTTTGGAAAAAGTTTGAATTCAAGTTCATAGAATCAACTTTAACTCAATAATGAATTTAAAACCTAATTTGGTTTAGATTAAAGCATAAATCTATATTAAAAAAATAATAATTTCAGTTTCATGGAATTAAGGTTAAAATTAATTTTATTTACCTTAAAGAATGAATCAAAATGCTAATTTGGATTAAAGCATAAAAAATTTGACCAAAAATTAAAAGCTCACTTTCGTAGACAGCTTAAATTTATGTACCTTAAAGAATTAGTCAAAACTTAAATATGGATTGAAGCAGAAATCTTTACCTTTTAGAAAAAGTTTAAATTCAATTGCATGGAATCAACTTTAACTTAATAATGAATCTAAAATCTAGTTTGATTTCGATTAAAGCATAAATATGTATTTTTTGGAAAAAGCTTAACTTGAGTTTATGGAATTAAGGTTAAATTTGCACAAAATTAATTTGATTTACCTTAAAGAATCAATCAAAATTTAAATTTGAATTAATCTATTATTATCTTTTGAAAATATTTAGCAAACAGACGTAAATCACATCAAAAGTTAGAAATTTCAAACAACAATTTAAATTCGATCTATATTTGCCTTAAATAATTTTTAAGATTTTATCTTAACATAAAAATGTTTTAACTATTTTGAGACTTAGGTACTTCAATTCAATAAAACCGAAGATGCAACCAAAAGAATTTTAGCAATAGAACTTCAAAACCTACAACGCCTTTTTAATAATCTGTCCCGTGACTTTAATTTATACTAATTGATTGCACCACTGACAGAAAATTACTTTTTGGCCCCCAAACACTGGGAAAAGGGGCTATTAAGAACCTCGCATTACTTCTATCACAAATTTTCTTAATCTTATCCAGGTCAAGCCCAGTATCTGTTGGACATGCCAGACCTACCGGGACAATTGCACGGCATTTTCGTGAAAGCTCAAGCCACTCCAGGATCTGTTATCACCGGTATAGACGCCGCGAGAGCGCTTGGCACTCATGGGGTTGTGGCGTTTTATTCGGCCAAAGATATACCGGGCTTGAATTCAATTGCAATTAAAAACCTCGACCAGACTGTCCCGGAAGAAGTATTTTGCAGCGGAACTGTAAGTTACCCCACGAATATATTTTTATTGTTGAAGTAAACTTTTCCAAGATTAAACATCTTTCTATCAGTTTTGTTTTGGCTGAAGTTGAGTTAGTCAGCGTTATTTCTCATAGGATATAGGAGACACGAACTTTGAATAGATTTATTTTCTTTTCCGGTCCCTTGTCGGGCATAGTGACGTTCTACAACTTGTGATGGTTATATGGTAACTACTTATCGAGTTCCCATATTTTTGGGCAGCGTAACGTGCTATCGCGCGTAGAGACGTTGTTCGGACTAACTCTTTTCCAAAGATTTTTAGCTTTTTATACCAACTTTCAAGGCTTGTTTTGTTCTCGAAACATCTGGAATAAGCGCGGGCCCAGCTATTAAAATTACAACACTCAAAACTCCTAAGTCGCCGCATATAAATTATTATTGGATTACTATTCGGTTAGCACGCCATTAGTCGTGATGACCACTCTCATTATTATTCTAATGCATAAATTGATATAAAATATAGATTTTTTATATATAATTTTAGTTCTATTCTCAGCTCGGTTTTCCAGGTTCAGTATTTTTCTCAACCAGTCGGTATACTGGTGGCGACCACTCAGGATGTCGCCCGATCTGCTGTTTCTTTAGTAACTATCACCACGACCCCGCCAACAACGGAACCGTTACTTACAGTCCAAGAAGTCTTAAAGCGGAACGTCATCAGCAGAATCACTCATCAAACGTCTGTTATACCGAGGAGAAAAGGTTATTTTCTTTTGATTTATTTTAGTTTTTTTTTCATAGCTTTAGTAGTGGACCAAGTTAAATTTGGACTTCATTGTTTTATAGTTATGAATGTAGTAGAGAAACAGATTATGGGAGTTTATCATATATAGAATTTCTAAATTTATTTACTAGATATAACATGTTGTAACTGCTTCATCTAATATGCCTTAGGTAATGACGTGAAGGCAGTAATCAAAGGCAGTACCAATCTACGGAGTCAGTATCATTTCCACATGGAAAACCAAAATTGCCTGGTCGTGCCCACCGAAGATGGGCTAAATATCTATGCAGGCACTCAGTGGATGAACCACGTTCAAGGGGTCGTTTCACAATTTTTAAATATGCCATCCCAAAGGTAAGGCTTAACCCATCAGTGCATAAAGTGCTCAAACAGAAAAAAAAACGAAAATATGACTTTTGATACAACATCCAACACTTACCGGGACATAGGAAATTTGCTTCCTTGTTGGTCCCTGCTTCAATTTTCGGTCTCTTTGTGGTGGAGCTTTCACTATCGTTCTTCAAGTCAGAAGTTACATTAGGGAACATAGTTGTCCATGGAACATCGTCATCCGATTCATATTCCTCGTCGGAGGTCAGATTGGAACCAGAAGGCTTCAGGGGAACATACTCCCTCTCCACTCTCAACATAGCAGGATCCACATGAGAGATACTTCCCACATTGTCTTTGTCATCGGACAAATCACTGTCAATATCAGTATCTTCACCGTTTTCAGCGGAGAAATGTATATATTACCACTGTCTACCTCATCTTCTTCCAAATAATCAATTAGTTGTGATAACGATAATCTGAAAGTTAAAATAAAATGTATAAGAACCAGAGAATTTGGTGAAATAAAACCTACTGATTATAGAAATAAACCGAAGAAATATCCTTAAATTTGAAATTTTTGGATAATAAGAATCACGAATGCATCAGTATCAGTATCAGAAGGTGTGGCTCCCAGCAGCAACCAACCCTAAACAAGAAAAATAGTCTTGCCCGTACGTCTTTGCCATATGTATGTTCAGTCTCTCGCCAAAAACGTCGCGTGGCTACGTCACTAGAAACCAGCTGTCAGCGAAAATATACCCATCCTTCTCTAGTTTATTATTCTTGGGCTGAACCAATTTATTTATCCTCCGAGAAAACTGTTAGATCGTTATAGATCACTGAACTTGTTCAGTGTTATAGATTCAATACTGATAGAGATGTCGTCAGTATCGACCAATATATCGACGGTCGATAAAACGTTCCGTATGCACTAATGGGCTAATAGCGAAAAATACGCTAGAAACTTAATAGCTGTAGAAATAAGCCAATCTAGTAGCAATTTTTTTTTAGGATAAATGTATTTGTTAGACGATTAGGAGGAGCATTCGGGGCCAAAATAACTAGAAATAGTTACTTGTGCGCTGCGGTTGCCCTGGCCGCCACCAAACTTCAAAAACCCGTAAGAATGTGGATGAACTTCGACGATAACATGGACATAATTGGCAAAAGGAATCCTCTGTATAGTGAATATGAAATTGGCGTTAACGGAACAGGAGTAATCCAGTATCTAAAAGTATGTTATGCAAACGACTTGTTTGGGTTAGTTTGGGTTAGCATACAACCTCAATTATACTGTACAGAGCAATTGCATAAGTAAAATATACCTTTGCATAACACGTCAGGTAGTTTCTGCCTATATTACATGCATCCACCCTATATTTCCAGATTCTTTCCACTTCCATGACCATTGTTCTATTTCATATGGTGGTGTTTGCATTATAGTGATTGTGAGAGGTTCAGCAGTATGTATTCTATGAGTTTTGAGTATTTGTGCGGTATAATTGAGGTTGCGTGCTGTCAAACATTTCTGAATACACTATATAAAATTAAAAATACAAGAAGTATTTACTAAATAGATTATTATTCTAATTTTCTCTTACAGGCTAATCTTTACACTGACTATGGAATTGGTGGCAACGAACCAGTGGACAGTATGCTGGTGGCACAATTTCAAAACTGTTACACAGTCGATACTTGGACATTCGATACCTACACTGTAAATACTGATAATTACGCATATTGCTATACAAGAGCTCCAGGTAAGTGTTTCACATCGGAACTAAGAAAAAAGTCTTAAGTCTGAGTCGGAAAAACAGAATTTCAATAATTAAATAAAGCTTACTTTCAAATTTCAATGCCAGAATTAAGAAAAAAAAACTAATTTTTCTGTTTTAAAATCAGAAGTATGGAAAAATTATTAATGTTCCAAGGTCAGAAGTAACTAAAAACCTGTGATAGTTAAAATTAAGAAAAAAGATTTATATTTATATTTGAAACTCAAAATTAGTCTCAATTCTGAGTTTGAAAATTTAAATTCACGCCGAGCTTCAAGGTGAAAATGAAGAAACAAGTCGTCAATTCTGAGTATCGAAATTAAGGTCAAAATCCCTAAATTAAAATTGAAAAGTCAGAATTAATTATTAATACCGGGATTTGGAGTCAGAATTAAACATTTTCAATTCCTATTAAATTAAGTTTATTGCCAGGATTCAGTCAAAATTAAGCAAAACTTCTTAATTGCGAGTTTCAAAGTCAGAGTTAAGTTTAATTTCCAGTTTAAAAATCAGAATTAAATTTGTTGCCTAGTTTCAATATTAGAATTAGGAAAGAAAATTTTATTTTCAACTTCAAAGTACGAAATTCCGAGTTTCAAACTAGAAGTTAAGGAAAAATATTCATTTGTGTGTTTGAGACTCAAAATTAGGCTCGATTCTGAGTATGAAAATTTAAATTCACGCCGAGCTTCAAGGTGAAAATGAAGTAACAAGTCGTCAATTCTGAATTTCGAAATTAAGGCCAAAATATCAAAATTAAAAGTGAAAAGTCAGAATTAATTATTGGATTTGGAGTCAGAATTAAACAAACATCTTCAATTCTGAGCTTCAAACTAAAAGTTAGGAAACAATCGTTATTTCCGAGCTTGGAAGTCAGAATTAAGGAAGAATACTTAGTTCTGAGTTTATAAGTCAGTTTGAAAATCTGAATTAGACATAACCAGAATTTCAAAGAAAAATCCTCAATTTCCGTTTGAATGTCAGAATTAAGTTTAATTTCGAATTTGAAAATATGAAATTGACTTAATTTCTAGTTTTAATTTCAGAATTAAGAAAAAAAACCCCAATCTTTAGTCTCAAAGTGAGAACTAAAAAAGTCTAAATTTCGTGTTGGAAACTCAGAAATAAGCATATTATTTTGGAGTTTTATGGTCATAACTAGGAAAAAATTCTTAATTCTAATTTCCAAAGCCGGAATTCTGAGTTAGAATGATAAGAAAAAATCTTAGTTTAGCGATTCAAAGATAATAAAGCTCAATTCAAAATTTCAATGTCAGAAGCAAGAAAAAGCATCGTTTTCAGTTCCAAAGTCAGATTTAGGGATAAATAATTAATTCCGACCTTAAATGTCAGAATTATGGAAAAAATATACCCGCCACGACTTAAAGGAATACAAACTAATCAATACCGTAAGACAACATGAAATCGAAATTATCACCATGGAAATGGCAGGAATCCAAATAGCCTTAGTTTACAAACCCCCAACTGCCCACTATGAATCAAAGAGCAATATATATAGGAGATTTTAACAGTCGACATACCAACTGGGGATACACATCAAACAATGAAAATGGTGAATCAATAATGGAATGGATAGACCATGAAGGCCTATACCTGATATACGATGCGAAAGACTTGAAAACCTTTAGATTAGCCAGATGACAGAGTGAAACAAACCCCGATCTCTGCATGGCCACTACTGGACCATCAGGTTAACCTCTCAAACACACAATGATAATCCTACCTGGCTTGCCGCGTACACAACATCGATAAGTTGTACTTAATATAGGGATACAGGTACCAACAATAAAATCGATCCAGAAACCTAGGTGGAACTTTAGAAAAGCAAACTGGGAGGCCTACACTAGAGAAGTCGACTCGAATCTGCGCTGGATACCCCCAATAGCAGAAAATTATAACCGATTCACAGAAACCCTAATTGCTACAGCCAAGAGAAATATCCCCCGCGGATATAGAGGAGAATATATCCCATCTTGGAATCAGAAGACGGAAACTCTCTACAAGGAACACTAAGAGACAGGAGACCCGACTGCAGGGGATTCAAGCGATAAACGGCTCTAGAAGGGAAAGATGGACAGACACCACAGAAAATTTAGATTTCACACGCAGCAGTCGGCAAGCATGGTCCCTCCTTCGCAAACTGGGTTCTGCAGCACCCCCACTGAACCAGAGCCCCGTCATCCCAGATTGCCTCTCACATTAAAAGCCTAGTGGAAACAGTGCCAATGGACCCTGTATTTCAAAAAGCAGTAAAGTACGAACTAAATGTACTAAACAAAGAGCTAACAGTCGACCAACAGATCTCGGTAGCTTTCACCGTCCCTGGGCTCAAATTAAGAAAGGCCACTGGCCCTGATCAAATTTATCCTGAGTTTATTAAACACCTCAGCCCACTGGCACGAAGATGGCTAGTACAATTCTATACAGACTTGCTCAATAGAGGACGGATTCCGCAGGAATTTAAGATGGCCCATGATGACTCTAGCCATATTAAAACCTGGAAAACCTGGTAATGACCCGACCAGCTACCGCCCCATCGCTTTGCTCAGTGTCTGCTACAAACTGCTTGAAAGACTCATTTACAACAGAATCCACCAACTAATAGATAACGTGATACCCCCGGAATAAGCAGGATTTCGCCCAAACTGAAGCTGCTGCGAACAAGTACTGGCACTAACTGCGCTCATCGCAGGATTACAAAGAGGACAGACCGCAGCCTATGATACTGTATGGCTGGATGGCCTAATACTCAAGCTGAAAAGAACTATATGCTGCCTCAAAATGACTTCACTGCTAGAAAATATGCTGATGAGAAAACGATATTTTAAGGTAGCTACGGGAAATACGACAAGCAGATCCTTTACCATAAAAAAACGGACTCTCAGGGATCTGTACTATCTCCACTCCTCTTTAATCTGTGCACCAGTGACATCCCACATACCAAATCACAAAAATTTTGTTACGCTGACGACGACATCGCATTAGCAATTCAGAGCAAAGACCTTGAGGAGGGGGAAGACACCGTCATTAGAGATGTAGAGACTATCAATAAATATTTTAAAAACTGGAGACTTTGCCCCAATGCAAATAAAACAGAAGTGAGTGCTTTCCATCTAAATAATCGTCTGGCCAAAAGACAATTGAAGGTCTCTTTCTGTGGAAAACGACTAAAACATAACCAGTATCCCAGATACCTTGGAGTTACTTTCAACTGCTCCTTAACATTCAAAAGACAGATTGAATTGATGGGAGAAAAGCTAAAAACTAGAAACAACATAATTAGAAAACTGGCAGGAGCAAGCTGGGGAGCGTACGCAGACACTTTACGCACAGCAACACAATCACTGGTGTACTCTGTCGCTGAATATTGCGGTCCAGTATGGACCAGAAGGTCACACTGAAAAAGTAGATGTACACCTAACTGGCACACAGAAGCGTAACTGGTACCCTCAAGTCAACACCGAGACCCTGGCTGCATGTGCTCTTCAATATTGCACCACCTGATCTCAGACGACAACAGACAACGGACCGCGAATGGAGGAAAATAAATGACGCCTCATTCCCCAGAGAAACACCAATCCATCAAGTGTTAAGTAACATCCCGAACTCCCGCCTTCGATCCAGGAAGCCCATATGGACTCACGAAACGCCACAATCAATCTCGCCTTTCGACCTAAAGGAAAGCTGGAGAGCAAAGTGGACAACCTTCAATGAAACGCGTCACGATAATCAGAACCAATTTGACCCTACTCAAGCAATCCCCGGCATGCAATTAACACGGACCACTTGGTGCTGGCTAAACAGAGTGAGAACTGGATATGCCTGGTGTAAATCCACATTATACAAATGGGGTTTGGCCGACAGCCCAAGTTCCGAGTGCGGAACCCAAGAACAGACAGTAACCCACCTCGTCAAAGAATGCCGCACTTGGAAATTCCAGGGCGATTGGAATGACATTATAATGAGTACCCCTACTGCACTGGAATGCCTGAGCTCACTGGACATACAACTGTAAAAAAAACAATTGGTATCAAGAAGTTTATTCTATGTAGTGGATAGTGTCTATTTGCTATTTGCCACACGCTCGTATGTGTTCAACTATAATTTTAAGATAATTTTACCTTCTAAATCAATATAAGTAACAATGTAATGTTTTTACATACTTACCTGTATATACATACATACATATATATTTATTTTCAAAATTATGGTACATTTATAACACATTCCTTATAATAATAATGACATGCTTTGGTATTCTCCGCGTTTTGCCACACGTCAAACAACGTGTTTTCGGCGCGCGAAACAAGCACCTGATCGGGGCAAGGTGTGTGCCCTATCATTATATAAGGCTTGTGATGCTGCAATATTAATTAGCTTTCCTTAGGGCTCTGCCCCTCCAAAACAGCTACCAATCTGGGTCAGCATTTAGCTGTAGTATGTGGCTTCAAAGAATTGCTTTGGTATATATTTGTCTAGTATGTAATGCAGGAAAAATTGTACAAAAACCTGCTTAAAAATTGCTCGTAAATGAGCTGACAATACGGAAACGATACATTTATATTTACAACATGTACTGCCCTTAAAAAGGGGGGTCGAAGAATTAAATATATACATTTATGTACAACTTATATAGACTTAGTATCTAAGTCTAGTTCCGGTAGCCAGGAATTATAACATACCAGGAGCAGTGAGCGAGTTTTATTCAGTTGCGATAATAAGGACCTATCCGTGGCGGTGTGATGTATGATGTGTACCTGTGCTAGTGTTTTAGTGAGCTATTTTACAGTGTCCTGTTGCACGAATCGCCCCCATGCCCGAGCCTGGTAGACGAAGACGTGCCAGGTTGAGTTTGTGCCGTTATTTTAACTTAACAGCACTCTGTATAGCAGGTGCTTTGCCTTACATTCATGTGTAGGTATTGCTTGTTACCTATATTGCACCTAGGGTCAGCGTTTAGACTGCTGCATAATAATGGCGTCGCTCGCCGTCCTTCAAGTCAATAGACTGAACAGCGAAGTCGGTGTAAGGGCGTCTCGTGTTGTTTCTAATAATGTTAATCTTATTTGTATGCGTTTAAGTGTTATTATTGTTACTATATACATGTAAAAGAGGGGCGTATGTATGTATTTTATATGATATTTACAAATGAAAAATTCAATATTTACAGTTTAAAATTAGGGTTAAGGTGGTCTTAGTTGTTTAAAAAATATTGTCGAGTCTTTGTAAATGGGACCGTGCTTCAGTCGGCGCTCCGGGTCAAACCTCTCATTGGCAATATTTGTCGTCAGCGGTGATCCCTGTATTTCAAAGTCAAAGAACCTACACGCGAGGCGGTCTATGTGCTCATTAATGAATTCGAAGTTTGCCCACGCGTGTAGGTCCTCTGTTCTAACCCTGTCATTCAGGGATACCGAGAAGGCTGCTCTTAAGTAATGGTTTTGGATTACTTGAAGTTTTTTCAGGTGAGTTTTGGCCGCGGAGCACCATATAGGGGCGCCATATAAGATTCCCGGCCTTATTATTGATCTGTATATAGTCAATTTGTTTTGGGGGCTTAGGAAAGACCTAGGGGAGATTAAAATATTAAGACTCTTTTTAATAGTAATATTTTTCTGTATTACGTGTTCTATGTGTTTACTGAAATTGAGTTTTTCGTCAAATATTATGCCAAGATATTTGACTTTGTCTTTGGGTGAGATTTGTGTGTTATTTATTACGAGGGGAGTAATTTCTATGTTTTTTCACTTACGCGAAATGACGATCAGCTCAGTTTTTGCTGCGTTTAAAGTGATCTTCCACCTCTCGTAATATTTTATGAGTGTGTCTAAGTGTCTTGTGATGTTTGTTTTGGCCACTTCTGCATTAGGATCTTGGGAATAAATTACGGTATCATCCGCATACAAGGCTTGACGGGTATTTGGATTTGAAGGAAAGTCAGCAATAAAAAGACTGAATAGTTGCGGTGATAGTACCGTTCCCTGTGGCACCCCCGCGTGGATGCGCCTGACTGACGAGGTTTGTTTACATACTCGGGTTTCAAAGGTGCGCTCGGCAAGATATGACTCAATTAGAGCTGCTAGATGTAACGGAATTCCGTACTCTACATAGAGTTTGAACAGCAGTCCATTGTGCCATACCTTGTCGAAAGCCTTTTCTATATCGAGGAGCAACATCACGGTAGATTGCTTCTCATTGAAGCCTTCAAATACATCAGTTGCCATTTTCGCGGCCAACATGGTGGTACCATGCTTTCCGCGAAAGCCGAACTGCTCCTGCGGTAGAATGCGCAGTTTTTCCACCGCACTGTTGATCCTCGGTAATAGAAGCTTTTCAACGACCTTACCGAGTGTGTTAAGCAGTGAGATTGACCTGTATGAGGCCCCGGCCATTTCATGTTTTTGCCGGGTTTAGGAAACAGTACTACACACGCTTTCTTCCAGGCAGACGGGAAATGTTGCAGCCGAATAATTGCATTAATAATGTGCATGTATTGGATCAAGGTTTTGTTTGGCATATTTTTAAGTAGGATATACGGAATATTATCCGGACCGGGAGCTTTATTTCTCGGCAGTTGACAGAGAGCTTTGCGGATTTCCGCAGGGGTCACTCTGAGTTTTTCGAAGGCGATATGGTACTTTTGGTCTTTGAAAAACTTTACCTGTTCCGTGATATTGTAATCTACTAAAATGCATAAGCTACTAAACAAATATCACCCTGTCGCAAGTTTGAACTTGAACTTGGAGATTGTTATATAAATATTAAAGGCAAACTATAAACAACGCGAGCAATCAACGGGAGCGACTTTGAACCTTATGCATGCAATGATCATCACTTTGTTTTATATAAATACGCTACCGAATCCTCAGTTCGGCAGACTTAGTCTCACCTCCAGCTCCCAAGGTTAGTCACTTGACGACTGCCTCCTGGGTTCTATCCGCTCCTAAAGTTAGTCATACGACTGCTTTAGGTTCCATTCCTTCCCTACCCAACCTGGTACCGGTTAGTCACTTGACGACTGCTAGGGCCAGGGGTTGCACAACCTCCATAGTAAAGTCTTGACAAGAAGTTTGTCAGAGTGTTGAGAAAGACAAGTGTCTAAATAGTCAGTTAAAAAGTTTAGTGAAAGCTCTTAGTGCTCTTAAATAAAACCCAGCCCTTAAGAAAAACTATAAATTATAAGACAGTAAACAAAGACCTATAAACAATACCTCAAATCGAGAAAACATGCGCACCGTAGTAATCGGGTATAATAGAATCTCATTTTTTCGGACCAATAATTGTTGTTAAAGTTTTATCGTTAATACATTGTTATTGTTATAAACTAAACGTGCTTACTTTATCATCTCTTCTTACCCCACGTAACGCGATCCCGGTCTACCTCAGTTACCCCCCGGCACGCTAAATAAGGCGTGTCCTCACGAGTAGAACATCCAGTGGTAGATTAAAGGAAGCATTGAGACCCCGTCATTGTACTAATCGCGACGAGGCTCTTCTCTGATAAGTTATTCTTTAAATTAAACGCGCTACCCCCTAAAGATACTCGTGACAATATTTACGTGCTCTTGTGTCGTCTTTGGTGCCTCGCTGTAGGTAGTCTGCGAAGGCCTCTGCTTTCCCTAGATCGTCGATTATATCTAGGCCGTTATGCCTAAGCGCGGAGCTTTCAGCAGAGCCTCCGCGAACTCTCCTAGCAAGCTTCCACAGCGAGCCATCCCCCACACTGACACTGTTCACGTAGTCAAGCCACACCTTGTTTCGGTGTTCACGAATTTGTACCTTTATCACCTCCGTGAGCTCTCTCACTCGGGCTGCCTCAATTTCTGTCCTGTTTCTCTGCCATCTGCGTCGAATTCTATTCCGGAAAGAAATTAAATTTAGGATGGGTTCGGGAAGTGTTTCTGTCCTTGGACGTATAATTGTCCTTGGACACGTTGCATCGCGGATGCGCTGGAAATTTGATGTAAAAATATCTACCTCTTTTTCAAGTTCCTGGATTGTATCTATTTGTCGGGGAACGATAGTAAGTTCCTTTAGCCTCTCTCGGAACGCCCTCCAATCAAGATTTCTGTAAGATATTACGGTATCTTCCGTAACTGGAACTCTGCAATACAGAGTGATCTTGATTGGAAGATGGTCCGAGTTCAGCGTGTCCATTTCCTGGAGCCCTGAAGCCCTTATCGATCCCTGAGTAATAGCTACATCGAGGAACGAGGCACCACGGATGAAAGTTGGATTTGTGGTTTTATGAAAGGATATTTCCAGGTTATTTGCAATTATTCTCCTCAATAATCTACCTTTAGCATTGGTGACGCCGCTCCATTCTGCGTGGGAAGCATGTAGGTCACCAATGAGTAAGGATACCCCATTTTGCGGTAGAAAAGCAAGGATATCGGCGTCAGTGAGGCGGAGAGCCGGAGTAGCGTAACCACCACTAATACGTAGGCCATCCACAGTCTCTATACTGACATGTTCAATAGTCGTACGGATGTTGCGTAACCTTTTATATCGGATTGACCTATGTATTAGACAGGCCACGCCGCCTCCAGCTCGATCAGGCCTATCATACCGCTCCAACCTGTAGTTTCGTATTTTTAATACGAAGTCTACATCTATGTTGGTTTCAAGTAGGAAAATCACCTCAAAGTTGGAAGAATACACAAAATTTCTGAACTCGCCCAGTTTGGACCTAATTCCGTTACAATTCCAGCTTGCAATATTATACATAAAGACATTTATATATTAAAATTTTTATACTCAAGTGTAAAGAAGCGTATCGAGGCTTGCATTATTTGTATGCGGTCGCCTTGACACGCTTCGAGCATATTTGCATATGCTTCTAGTGCTCTAAAAAGTTCGTCAATGTTTATAAGACTATTTATTTTAGCAATTACATCATTAAGTTTTGTTAGATTGGTAGCTATGTTTGTTGAGTTTAGATTTGCGTTTAAGTTTGAAATATTTTGTGGAAGTACAGCATCACTAACCTGCATAGTTTTATTTTTGTCTATTTGATTCTCTCCTTTGGCTCCTTAGAGGGGGGAACTGCCCTTCAAACTCTTCTTCTCGTACATGAAGTGGGCCCTTGCTCGGACCAGGGTCTCTTCGCTGACCCACAGCATTCCTGGTTTCCTGCTGGTTCCTCCAGGCAGGATTTGTTGGCAGTGGCGCTGGCTTGTATACTTCTTTTGGGTTGTTTGTTGGTGGTTTTAACAAATTTAGTTTGTACAAGTACACAGGGCACCCCTCATCTATAGACCTGTGTGGCCCTGAACAATTGACGCACTTTAATCCATCGCTATTACATTCAGTAATGTCATGCGCCATTGCACACTTGCTGCAAGCAACTTGCCTATTGCAATAAGTTTTGGCGTGACCGTATACCGTATTGCTGGCACTTTTTGCACTGCATTATTGGCCGTCCAGCTCGCCTGTTTTCCCAGCTGATTCTCACAGACATGATTGTCTTACATTCTTGATTTAATTTTTTGACGGTGTGTGAAACTTCTAGAATGACCAGATACATTGGCCAACTAGTTTTCTTCATTTCGAATACGTTCTTTACCGGAAGGCTGTATTCGTCTTTAAAAGCTTCAGCTATTTCTGCCTTTACGTCTCCGTCTAGCCCCTTGAGTACGAACGAAGGCTCTGGTTTTTTCTGTATTCTCGGCATACGTATGGTATTCCGTCTGTTCTTGATTTAGCATACGTTTTAGAGTATGCAAATCATTGAATGTAGAGCAGTATACTATCACTGAATTTTTTGTGAATTTTAATTCATACTTCTCGATATGTAGATTCTTGAGGTCACTCTTGAGCTGCCTATGGTCGTTTGGTCTACCTTTTATTACCACAGGGGGTGGTGGGGTGGTCTTTTGTTTAAGGGGCGCTCTTGGCTTTTTGGCGGTTCTTGCCCTAGTATTAATAGCTTTAGACGTCGAGGAGGACGCAATACTCACATTGTCGTCCTCTGTGTCCATATCCTCAAGTGGCTGAAAGCTATTACTAGTCTCCAGGGGTGGTTGTTGCCCCATGTCTAGCGTAGCCACTTTGAAGTTCCGTTTCAACGGCAGCTGCTTGAATGGAACTTTGAAGATGTCCTTCTCTGAGTTTTGTTGGAGTGTTTGAATGTTACTGTCTTTTTGAGCAGGTTTTTCGAGTGTCTTGCTTCGAGTAATCACTGGCGACGTGTCTCTGGATGTGGTTGTGTGTGTTTCTTTACTAGTATTGGTTTTAGTTTCTTTTTTTGCTTATTTCTGCGTTTATTAATGAAGAAGGACTAGCCTTTTTTTACCGGTATCCATTTTTGATGTTACTGGTTTTTTAATTCCCATCGGGTGGGTATCTTTCAAATGCTGCCTAACTCTGGTAACAGTTTTGCAGAGGTCAGCTCCGCTAGGCTCCTCTGAATTTACATTTTGTAGAGCCTCTACATTTATATTGCACGCCAGACATACTTCCATATACCTGGTCGCTTTTTCTAAAATTCTACTAATTGTAGTATTGCCTATTTTTCTTTCCGGATTTAGGTCCAAGGATACGCTGGACATGCTGTCCTAGTCATCCTGTTGTTCGTCCATGTTAATTTCGGGGTTACGCCCCCGAGGGCTAAAAACTAAACCAAGTTTTCTGAATTTTCAGGTGACTTTACTAATATTTAGTAAATAAAAGCAGTCAAATGGTTTTTCTATATAGAATTCCCATATAAACGAAGAATTAAATACGCGCAGAGCTCCTTTGTACCTTAAAACTCCTTATCAGGCTGCAAAAACGGTGCGACAAGACCTGTATATACTTAACTATGAATATGAATGTCTGTAGAAACCCAAGCCATACGATAAATAAATAAATGGAAAAAATACTTATTCCGGAATT
The DNA here is from genome assembly GCA_016904865.1 of Pissodes strobi. Classification (NCBI taxonomy): domain Eukaryota; kingdom Metazoa; phylum Arthropoda; class Insecta; order Coleoptera; family Curculionidae; genus Pissodes; species Pissodes strobi. The sequence continues at coordinate 46,602 of JAEQML010046082.1, read as the reverse complement.
TCTAACTCAGAATTAGTCTTCAATTCTTGTTTGAATGTCTTAATTAGGCTGAATCACGAAATCGTTAATTACGATAGACTTAGAAATTAGAAAATAATTAATTCTGAGTGAGAGTTAAAATTAGGCTTAATACCGAGATTCAAAATCAGAATGAAGCAAGTATCTCTAGTTATGAATTTTCAAGTCAGAATTAAGCGTAATTTCAAATTTCAATGTCAGAATTAAGTAAATTCTTAATTTGAATGTCAGAATTAAATTTAATTTTGTTATAATTTCCAGTTTCAGTCAGTAAGTATTAGAAAAAAATTCTAAATCCCTGATTTTCAGTTTGAAAGCCAAAATTAAAAAAATATATATTTAATTGCTAGTTTCAAAGATAAAATAAAGCTTAATCCTAAGTTTCAACATCAGAATTAAGAACGAAAAAACGTTAATTTCCAGCTTCAAAGGCAGAATTAGAGTCACAAAATTGTTATGAAGAAACGCTTATTTTGCATTTGAAATTCTGAATTCGGCTTAATTCTGAGGCTGAAGTATAAATTAAATTTAATTTTGTTATAATTTCCAGTTTCAGTCAGTATTAGAAAAAAATAAAAAAATCCCTGATTTTCAGTTTGAAAGCCAAAATTAAAAAAATATAGATTTAATTGCTAGTTTCAAACATAAAATAAAGCTTAATTCTAAGTTTCAATATCAGAATTACGAAAACAAACATTAATTTCCAGCTTCTAAGCGAGAATTAATCACTATTATCAAGAAGAAAGGCTTATTTTATGTTTGAAACTCTCAATTAGGCTTAATTCTGACTCTGAAGTCTAAATTCATGTCGAGTTTCATAGGGCAAATAAAAGAAACAAGTTGTCAACACTGAATTTTGAAAATAAAAAGTTCTAAATTAAAAATGAAAAAAAAGCCTGAATTAGAATTAATACTGGGGATTTGGAGTCAGAATTAAACAAATACCTTTAAATCATATAGTGTTCAAATCAAAATTAAGTTTAATTTTAAATTAAAAATTAAGTAGAATGCTAGTTTGGAAGTTAAAGTTAAGGAAAAATCTTTAACTGCGAGTTAAGAACTAAAAGAAAAATTTTAATTTCAAATTAGAATTAATTAATCCTAAATTTCAACGTGAGAACGGAGAAAATTCCTTAATTCTTAATTTGAATGTCAGAATTAAATTTAATTTGGTGATTAAAAGTTGGAATAATTAAATTTAATGTCTAGTTTCAGTGTTACCATTAATAAAAAAAAAACCCTTAATTTCCAGTTTATTTTCATTTAGCGTAGGTATGGCATTTCACATGGTACATAGATAGATAATAATAGTATATGCAGAATATATATCAAATTTCACAAATCGTTTATAACACAGACATTCTAATCACAAACTAACATAATAATAATAATATCGTATGTAGATACTGTCATATTCTAAGGTTAAGTGCGGTTATTAAGTGCTAACCCATTCAAGGTTTGTGGGTGTAGCACTAAAAAATCTGCTGGATCTCCCTGATATGCCCTTAATTCGCATTCCTCGACTATATTGCGAATGGACTGATCTGGGGCGCCACAGTCGCAGCTTGGATTTGGTTGTTTCCCCCATTTATGCAGACTGTGTGCACATACTCCATGCCCTGTTCGTATCCGGTAGAGGCTCTTCCAGATATGTCGTGGGAGTTCAGAGCCGTTGGAACTGGGTCGATAAGGGCGCGTATATCGTGTGGCACCTTCTCGTTCCAGAAATCATACCATTCGGTGTTAATGTTAAAATTGTCAGCTGATAGTTGTTGGGCTAGTCGGACCGGTGGGTTTCTGGAACGGAGGCGATTCATTGCTAAGTTTGGGATCTCAGCATAGATCGAAAGTTGAAGGTTACTCAGTATTTTAGTAGGCTGTTTCATCAAGACTTCTTTTATGGCTGAGCGTTGGAAGCCAGTATAATGGGGTGGTCTTGATACATCTTGTGATGGTGATTTCAAGATGTCTTTTGAATGACAGGGTTCTGTCTAGGGTTACCCCCAGATATTTTGGGAAGTGTTGGTAAGGGAGTAATTCATTATTTAAATGAACATCTAGTTGATGGTTTGCCACTTTATTATTTAAGTGGAAGCAACATATTTCGGTTTTATTGAGATTTGGGATCAGTCTCGATTTTGTGAAATACTCTTTTAATTTACTAAGGTCGTCAGTCATAGTATTTTCAGCTGGTTCAAACCGCTTATGTTGTGCGGCCAAAGCCAGGTCATCAGCATATCCAAACTTATTTGCGTTAGTTTCAGGTAAGTCAGAGATGTAAAGATTGAACAGCATGGGGGCTAATACTGACCCTTGGGGGAGTCCATTATTTAGTTTCCTCTGTTTGCTCATAGTATTACCCTAAATCACTCGGAAGTATCTGTACCCTAATCACTCGGAAGTATCTGTTTTTTTCCTGTTTTTGGAAGCCTGCTTCAATGTGCGTAGTAAGTCTGTGCATCTCCGATTAGGTCTGAAACCTGCTTATTCCGGTGAAATAGTATCAAGGATTCGTGAACTTATCCTGTTCAGGAGGAGCCTGTAGTAACAAATAAGAAGTGCTATCGGGCGGTAGCTTTCTGCTTTATCGCTTGGTTTATTCGGCTTCAGTATAGCGACTACTTTAGTGATTTTGAAGGCTTTCGGTAGGCTTCTAGATATTAATATGCATGAGAAAAACTTGATCATCCATTTCCGCGTCTTATTTCCACATCGAAGTAGAAATTCGGGGTGTATTCCATCAAAACCAGTTTTAACTTCTTTGAGAGCCGACTCTAATTCTTCAGCGGTAAACTGGCGAGAGAATTCTGTTTCGCGTGGTGTTGCTCGACGAATATTTTTGAGTTATTTTTTTATATTACGTGTATGCTCTTTTTCTCCTGAGGCTCTAGATAGCGTGACTATTCTGTTGGCAATCTGATCTGGTGATACCTGGTGGTCTTCTGGGATCGGTGGGCTACTTCCTCCTAGCTTTTTTAGCAGGCTTCATGATTGTCTACTCGATTTTTTGAAATCCAAGTCCTGTGTTGTGTTTACCCATTTTTCTCTCCGTGCTTCATTTAGTATTGCAAGAGGTCATCAGCTGTGTTCGAGTCGCCGTTTTTCATATAGATGTTAAAAAGTCCCTCACATTCATTGTTCCAACCTGGAATATATTCCATCCGGTACCCTGTAGGTAGGCACTTCTTTGCAGTTGAAACCACATAGTTTTCAGGAGTGGCTGGGATCCATCTTACAACTTTGTCGAGTTCATGAGAGAACTTTGCCCAATTCGCCTTTTGAAAGTTCCATCTTGGCCTTAGAATGGATCGAATCACCGGAATCTGAATGCCCACCTTATATATGATCAGGCGATGTTGGCTATGTGGGAAGTCTCTTAGGATTATTTTGGACATGCTGACTAGTTGATTTTGGGAATTTTGGGTTGATAAACAGATATCCGGGTTATAGTCCTTATTCCATGCAGCCGATCTAAATGTTCCCTTGTCTTTTGCGTCAAATATGACGCTTAGGTTGTTGTCCTCTGCCCATTCTCCAAGTGTGTTTTGATCATTGGTGATATATTTCCACATTGTGTGATGGCTGTTGAAATAGATAGCTGAGTGAGGAAGTGGGGGCAAAACTTCAGGAGGCCACTGAACTAGCTGGGGCTTATAGATATTTGCTATTGTGAGTTCCCCTTTCACCGATATACTGTGGATGTCGTTGTTAGTGCTGGTGTTTTCTAGGTGAGCATTTTCTATGTGACTGCGGATGTAAGTTGCACAGCCATATATGTGATGGTATGTAGCCCCCAATATGTCATACCCTGGTATTCTACCTCTTGATTGGAGAGCAGTTTCACTGTCTACGTGAGTCTCTTGAATGGCAACTATGTCTATATTTTTTTCTCGCAGGATATTAGACAGTATTTCGCATTTCGATCTACTTAATCCTTCTACATTTAGTTGGCAAATTCGAAGGCTAAGTCCCATTTTTCTTGTTGGTTGGTTCTCAAAGGAACCATTTTGTAGTATATTTTGATCCATGTGTTTCGTGGCCAGGAGATCTTTCAGAAAGCTAGGTTTGGCCGCCAGTTATCGTTCTAGCTCATATAGCATTACCCAGGGTGCACGTGTAGAATTCTTCTACGGACACAAGCTAGAATTACACTCCTTAATTTCCAGTTTCAGTCAGTATTAGGAAAAAATTATGAATCCTTAATTTTCAGTTTGAGAGCCAAAAAATCATACACTCCGAGTTTCAGAGATAAAATAAAGCTTAATTCCCAGTTCTAATATCAAAATTAAGAAAAAAAAAACCTTTATTTCAGCCTCCAATCCAGAATTATTGAAACATCCATAAATCCAATTTTGAAGATTAGATTGAAGAAAAATGCTTATTTTTATATTCTTTTAGGTTCAATTGAAGGACTAGCAACTATAGAAAGCATTATGGATCATATAGCCTCCACGTTAAAACTAGATCCATTGGCCGTGAGAAGGGTCAATATAGATGCAAAAAATAATCCGATAATAGTAAATTTTTTAGATGATGTTCTAAAATCTGACGGCATCGATAAAAGAAAAGCTGATATTGAAGAATATAACGAGGTAGTTTACCATCTGAGATTTAATATTTAAATTTGAAAGGGTTATAGCAAATTAATATATTTCATTTGAAGGCCAACAGATGGAAGAAAAAGGGACTGTCGGTTGTACCGATGAGATGGCTTTTGGAAGTACAGGCCAACTTTACGACGCTGGTGTCCATTTTTCACGTGGATGGTGGTGTCGCTGTGAGCCATGGCGGGGTCGAAATGGGGCAAGGTATAAACACAAAGGTATAACAAGAACGGAAGGTACAAACTTTCTGATGCATTTGTCTAGGTTCACCTGACATACACATGTCAAGTGGTAGCCAATGATTACTATAGTATAGTACTGTCTATATCCGATAAACTTACCAGGTTACGGATAGCTGGCGCCGGCTACAACGCACTACTGGTTTAACAATTTATTGTTGAATACTAAATTAATTTTCGAATAGGCGATCATACAAACATAATATAACATCATTTGGATAGAACCTTTTGCCTTTACAGGGAAAAATAATATCTATCGAGCGGCGCCGATCTATTCCTCAATTGGTTGTATAGGTATCTATCTCTTTTCATGTAGAATATATATAAGGATAAATGTTACCTTATTGTTCACAATAGGCAACCATGCACATTACTTTTACCACTTAACCAACATGATTTAATCGTTGAGGAGTTTATTACCAGGTTACGGCATTGACTGGTTATATTTACTTAAACACATTACTAATTACATGAGTACGCCCCTGCACAACTTGAAATCGTGGAGTGAATTGAGATGATAAAACTTGCACCATTTAGTTATTGAGAACAATTAGTCTTATAATGACTTCAAAAGGTTTATCAACTAGAGGCGATAAGGTTTTCTACATATTTACTGTAATGAGATTAAGTCCGCCATCATTCCGATGGGGATAGAGGTGTGACCTTAGACTATGTATACTAAATGAAAAACTTTTGTATTGCATGCATAAAATTTAATCCAAAAGGACATCTAAATTAGCGTTTTATATTTACTTAAACACATTACTAATTGCATGAGTACGCCCCTGCACAACCTGAAATCGTGGAGCGAATTGAGATGATAAAACTTGCACCATTTAGTTATTGAGAGCTATTAGTCTTATAATGACTTTAAAAGGTTTATCAACTAGAGGCGATAAGGTTTTCTACATATTTACTGTAATGAGATTAAGTCCGCCATAATTCCGATGGGGATAGAGGTATATAGTCAAAGAAACTAACAGTAAAACCAGAGTAAATAAACAAGCAAACTCAAGTTAAGGTAGATATACATCAAATGTCAGGCGACTTGCCTTTAAAATAATCATAATGAACGCTCCATTAGCAAGACTGACGTAAAGCAAACCGAACTGTTGTCGCGTCTTGTTTTTGTTGTTGCCTTGGTGTAGGATGGATGCATCCCGTCCAGTGGCGGAGGTAATACGAACGGTAGTAATAGGTTATTATTAAATAGGTTATTATTAAAGAGGGAAAATTTTCAGTCAACAGTAAGAACATGTGTAGTAAATATAGGAAACCAACACAAACTAACAAGAAATCCTAGGTGATTTTATGGGTCTTGTGACATATAGGTATCTACGATTTTGCGTTTTTTTTTCATTAGAAAGGGGGTGTCCTATAGAGCAGGCTAAGCCAAAAAAATCGGAGGATCCGTCACATTCGAGCCGAAAAAATGCCCCCAAAGTTCCAGTTTTGAGGTTAAATTGGTTATTGGGTTAGTTTGGGTTAGCACTTGGTTAGTTTCCTTTTCTTGAGCCCCCGAAGCGAGCGGCGGGCCATGCGCGAATTGAAATACGAGTAGAATGATAAAAAAAATTACTAAATGAAATATGCACAAATCAAGTATATTATGGCAACCAGTTGCTAAAATTTCCTTATTTTCACGTCACACCCGGGAAAGTAGTAGAGGAAGTTCGTCGTTCTACAATTCTACAATTCACCTCGAAACTGGAACTTTGGGTGCTTTTTTCGGCTCAAATGTGGGGGATCCTCCGATTTTTTTGGCTTAAACCACTCTATAGGGCATCCTCTTTCTAGTGAAAAAAAAAACGTGAAATCGTAGATACCTATATGTCACAAGACCCGATTTTATTTCAGATAGTGTGGGCTTACGGCTTAATCAATGACTTTATCAGAAGCCATTGAAAAGCTGGTAAAGACACGTATGCTTTCCTTTATTTATTCAAACAGGATTCTAAGCAAACATCAATTTGGTTTCCGGGACAAAGTCAGTACCAATGAAGCTATGTATCATCTACTGCACTCAAATGAATGAGGGTGGAGCTTCTGCTGTTGTCTTTTGTGACCTGTCAAAGGCTTTTAATTGCGTCAGCCCAGATATGCTACTTCAGAAGCTCGAACGTTATGACTTTAGAGGTCAGACTTTGTCCTGGCTTTCCTCTTTCCTTACGGGTCGTCGCCAGCGTGTCATCATAGGGCCTGCATGCTCTGATTATCAATTCATTGGATGGGATGTTCCTCAGGGCTCAGCTTTGGGTCCTATTTTGTTTCTGCTTTACATCAGTGATCTTGCAGGGCTTCGGATTAGTGGTCAATTCACCATCTTTGCGGATGATACATCCATTTTGTGGCATGGTTAGGATCCTATGTTACTTCATAGAACCATATTGCAGGATCTTGAGAGAATGAAATTGTGGTGCGATTCCAATCAGTTGACTTTAAATCCTACAAAGTCAAAACTTATATCCTTCAAGGGCAATTTAATGAATGTATCAGTAGGTAACTCTCCAATTGCATGTGCATCTGAAAGCAAATTCCTTGGCATTATCATAGATAATAATCTATCAATACTCATATCAAGACCCTAGCCAATAAACTTCTTCTTCTGCCTGCTTTGCAATCAGGGTGGCTATGGCTGTTCAGGAGCTTGAGTCAGATGTTGGCAGGATGGTGTATTTTGCTCTCTTTGAATCGCATCTTCGTTATGGAATACCTTTCTGGGGAAATGCAAACACTTATCTATTACAAATGCTGCTAATTATTCAAAAAAGAGCTATCCGGTATATTTGTAAGGCTAGACCTCTTGTTTCATGTCGCCCTCTATTTCTTCGTGAGAAAATAATGACTCTTCCTTGCCTATATATTCATAAGACTGCTTGCCTTATCTTTAAAAATCGAGATAGATTTTTGGTACCCAAGCAGGAATCAAAATATACTTAGACTTCCCCAACCATCTTCCAGCTTGACAAGGAAGTCTATATTTTACGAGGGTATTCATATATTTAATCACTTTCCGCAAAGCGCAAGGGGGTCTACATGCCTTTCTGAATTTAAAAGATGGGTAAAGAAGGTTCTCATTGAAAAGGTTTACTACTCCCTAAATGAGTACTTTGCAGACTGTTTCTAGGTGGGATGGGAACATAGTGGGATCATTTTGTGTTGTAAACAGAGTTCTCGTCAGTCCCAGATGCCAATCAACATCAAGAGAAGCAGCAAAGCATTTTAATTTTACAGTTCTCGAGTTCTCGCTTGAATAGATCTGATCCTATTAATGGTACTAATAATTAGTAAACATTTCTCTGAATTTCCGCTACCAGAAATCTGATTATTTTATTCATGCTTCTGCGCTCCTGGTATAAAAAGAATTTTAGCTTAGAGAAATGTCATCTTTTTAATGACACGAATAATATTAGAACAATTTTTGGTGGTAAAAAATCTCAGTTATAATCTACCTTCTGGTGCTTCTGCGCTCCTGGTATAAAATAAATTTTCGTTTTGAGAAATGTCTTCTGTATAGTCTAAGGGTGTGACCGAGTGCCAAGGGAACCGTCTACTATCGTATCCGCCATCTAGCCGATGAGGCAAACGAGCGTTTACATGGCCGTGCACCACTCCGATCGCTTAGCGGTACTGTTTATCCGAGATTTAAAGCAACAGTACTCTAACGAAACTCTAATCGACGGAGCGAACTAGAGAATTTACTTACCATGAAGGCTACCGCCATCCGAGGCGTAAGCAAGAAACTTTAACGAGACTGAATCCGCTATCTTTCTGATGGGGAGAACGACGAAAGAACTTACGTTGCCGAGTGCCACGGGGACCGCTGCCAATGGAGGCAGACAATGGCGAGACTGATTTATGAAAAGGGAAGTGATGAAGCGTTTTAGACGTTTCACCCCATTGTCTGAGTTGGCACTTCCGTATATAGAAAATGGCGAAAATAGGACGAAATTAAATTAAACTTTAGTTTCCTAAAAAATTTTAAGACCAATCTTGTCAAAATGCGGAGGTTAGAAATTATTTGTAGTTTCCGGTTAGCATTATGAGATGGCGCTGTGTGTAATGAAGGGATTATTTGTTGGACATACAATCACAGGCGTTTTAAGATCCTTTACACAAGTAAAGCACTATGTAAAAATCGACCTCTCCTATTGGTTGATCCATCTCGTATTGCAATATGTCTTCGTGATGCAATCAATTTGCCGCAAGAGCTCTCGTGGTCGAGAGGTTTAGATAGTTGGGTCTCACCTGGCCGTCCCGTGTTCAAACCCCGTTGCTTTTTTTTATTATTTTTTTTTAGATTGTGTTTCTAAACAGTTTTTTCTTCATTTATGTCTTGGGTTAGTTTGGGTTAGTACCTGGTTAGTTTCCTTTTCTTGAGCCACCGTAGCGAGCGAAGCGAGCGGAGGGCCATGCGGATCGACGAATAGGAGAGGCCGATTTTTATATAGTGCTCTACTTGTGTAAAGGATTTTAAAATGCCAATCACAGTAGATTGGAATATCAAACACAGTGATGTGAAATGTTAATATAATAATAATTAATTCCAGGTAAAATCCAGCAATGTACATCTACGTCTTGATGTAGTGATTTGACCTTCTCTTATGTGACAATATCCTTTATTCCATGGTCCTTCTAAGGAGAAAAGGCGGCCACCCATGTGCTTGTCTTATCTAATAGTAAATTTTTGAAATTAGTTTGGTTTCAGGAGCTTGAACTCGAAAGTAGGTACTTGGGTCAGTAACATTGCACTCACTTGAGATTTTTACTTAAGCAGCCTTATATTTTTTAATTTTATGAAATGTATATTTTGAATAGGTGTAGCGGATGCTAATGCCAATGCATTTTATACCGGTTCCCTGAAGATAACTGGACTTTATTGGTTAAATGCCTATACTTGCGGTATGTCCTTGTTTTGGCTTTAAGGGAAAGACGATTTTCATTATTTGGTGACGCCATCTTTTCACTATTTAATCGGCTTGAGTGTTTAGGTTTGCTAGAAGAAACTGTATTAGAGTTTTTAAAATGTAAAATAAGCTCACCGCAAGTCATGTTGGAACAGTTAATATTATCTTTTAATTACTACTGTCTAGGAGAAGTTAATAATTGTGGCCATATACCGTCCAAAAATGCCATATTATTTCGGTTCTAAGTTGATTTTATTATCGCGTTCTTCTTCTTCTTCCTTCTTTAATGTAAGCAAATTGCTTGTTTTTCTTCGTATCCGCTGCCGTTTAATTAATAGAGAGGTTGTCGCTCCAGCTCTTGCGGGGTCTTCCAACGCTTCGGCCCTAAGGGCGACTTGTCTAGTTATTTTGACCATACTGTCGTCATTTATCTATGTGTTCGTTCCACTCTCTCTTTCTTCCCAGTATCCATGCATTTACGTTGTCTATTTTACATGTTCTAATGTCCTCGCTTCTCTCCCTGTCAAAAAATGTGTTTCCAGCGATCCTGCGCACTATCTTCATTTCGGTGGTTTCTAATATTCTTTTTGTGCCCGATATATCTGGTCTAGTTTCCGCTATGTATGTTAATATAGGTAAGATGACCGCCTTGTAGATTCGGGATTTGGTCACGATTCCGATATATTTGTTTCGGAGGATTGTATCGTTCAGGTAAGCTGAGGTTTGTGCTGCTTTTGCCGCTTGGTTTCTTACCTCCGCCTCGATGTCACCGTATCCTGATATTTCTATGCCTAGGTATTTAAATTTCATCTCCTGTTGTATAGTTTTTATCGTCCACAACCAGTTTGCATCTGATAGGTGTTTTTGAGGTGGTCATGCATTTCATTTTTGCTGCGGATATCTTCATTTTTAGACTCTTTGCCGTTGTGCTGAATTTGAATAGTAACCTCTGTAGGTCATCTTCGTTTCCTGCAATCAGAGCAGCATCATCGGCATAGCATCGGATTTTGACGTCTTTGTTCCCCATTTTATACCATTTCAGGTTACGAGTGCTTTTTATTATTTCGTCCATAACGAAGTTGAACAATAAGGGGCTAAGGGAATCTTCTTGTCGAATACCACTATTTACAGGAATTTCTTCGGTAGTTGGGCCATTGATTTTGGCTTGTATTTTGTTTCTCTGGTAAATATTTTCGATGCTTTTTATGATGTTATGTGGGATTTGCCTGTTGTATAGAAGGTGTACCACGTCCTCCAGTTGTATTCGGTCAAACGCTTTTTCCAGGTCTATAAAACACATGAAGGCTGGTTTGTTATACTCGATGGATTTTTCAGTTATTTGTCGCAGGACAAATACCGCATCTGTACAAGATCTTCCTGATCTGAATGCTTGTTGTTCATCGACGAATGTGGTGAGTTCATTTATTTTATTTGTTATATTTATTTATTTATTTATTTATTTAAAGTGCTTTATTGTCCAAAAAAATATTACATGTAACATTTCTTATTGACAAAGCTTTATGAGATGTATACAAAATATAAAACAAAACGAAGCAAAATCAAAAAGAAAAAAAAAACAACAAGGAAACATAAGTGTGGTGACTTAAAACATATTAAATGGCAAATATTATCTCCGTAATACACATTATCACAGTACCTACATCAGTACAGTCAAAATTGCAATGGCTGATTGCAGCCATTTATCACACGTCATGAGTTAATAAGAGAATATAATGAGCCTTTTAGTTCTGCTCGAAAAACTCGTCAACAGAATAGAAAGCTCTCTGCAATAAAGAGCATTTTAAACTTTTGCGGAAGACTTTTAAGTCTCGAATATTTATAATCCGCAGATCAACATGATTGTATATCTTGATGCCACTGTAAATCAAGGAATTCCTGACAAGGCTGGAATGTGGAATGGGCAAGGGAACATTGTCAATCTGACGTGTACCATATACCAGCTGAGGATTGGGAAATTGATACTTATTTTTATGAATTAGGCAAGCCATTTCCAGAATAAATAAAGATGGGAGGGCCAGAATAGAGTGCTTGATAAAAAGGGGCTTACAGGGGGTTCTTGGATGCGCATTACACAGATTTCTAGCAGCTCTCTTCTGCAGAACGAAGACAGATTGGAAAAGATTTCGAGAGCAAGCTCCCCAAAAGGGCAAGGCATATCTGAGATGTGACTCAATAAGGGCATAATACACGTTACGCGCAACTTCTCCACCAAGCTCCCGAAAGGTAGCCCGAACAGAAAAACAACCAGATGCCAATCTTTTGTTCAACTTAACGATATGAGTATAGAACTTTAAGTCTTCGTCAATACACAAACCCAGAAACTTAGAAGTGCCTGGATGGTGTTGTCACTAAATATAAGGCCATCAATAGGACAGTTGAAGCCGATGAGGTTAGTTTTAGACATGTTCAAGCAGAGGCGATTGGCGTCACACCACTGCTTAATCCTTCCGAGATCCAATCCAATATCCCGCAGCAGCCGCCCCGGATCCTTGTCGCGCCACAGGGAGACCGGGGTTGGTTGTTACAATTTTCATACTTTTATTTTTTTAGTAGGGTTGTTCAAATGATAAGACATTCGTTTATATAGGTATAAGACATATATGTTTGGGCTATCATCCAGTTTATTTACATTTGAAGAAAATATATTTTTACTTTAAAACATTTTGATGAATATCCATCAGTGAAAATTGTAACAACTTGCCCCACTATGGGGTAGGTTGTTACTTTAATGGGGCAAGTTGTTACAACCATAAATTGAACTAAAATAACTCAACAAAAATTTTGTTTCAAAGATTTTTATTGAAAAAATACTTCTAGCCTCTAAAATTTCACATTTGTGAAGTCAGAAATAAAGAAAAAACTATTAGAAAAAATTAACCAAAAAATAAATAGGAAAACTTAATCGGAGTCGCAGTGAGTACATGTAAATAAGGGTGATCCATCGCTGCATAACTCATGAGCCCAACCTTTACACTGAATACATTGAACCCACTTCTCCTTCGACTTTGAATTGCTGAAAGGCTCGCAACAAATAAGGCAAAAACATGCTTCATTTTCATCGTCACTTTCTTCTTCGCATATGTTTTTTTTTCATTTACTTTTTCCCTTTCTTATCAACTTTCTTTTCATCGTCATTTTCTCCCCATATGTTTTTTGTCACTTTCTTTCTTCTTTTTTTGTCTACTTCCTTATTTCGTATTTCTTCCTGCTCTAATAAAGAATCTTTCTCCGGTGTATCAGTTAAGATCGCATTATGCCTTTTTCTTCTATTTTGTTGAGTAGTTTTTCTAGACTCCGCTTTTGGTAAAGGACGCATTTCTATTGGGCTGATAAAAACTTGCTTGGAAGGAGATGGCTGACAAAAGTCTCTTGATGTTGACGGTTGCTGTTTCATCTGTTATTCTTTAAATAACCACTAGGAACGGTGTCTGCTGCTACAAAATAAAAGTAAGATATTAAATACAAATTAATAAATACAACTCCAAAACATTATATCTTGAAGACCCACTCTCCGATACTTTGTGACATATCTTTTAAGTGTCATAAAATGTCTAAGATGTCTGTTTTCTATAACCTCCTTTACAGCAGCTAAAATCACTTCCTTTGGCGTTTCTCCTCGATTTGTTTTTTTCTTATAACTTCGCATCTTTTATTATGTCTACAAAAACAATAAATATTTAAACTCAATAATAAAGTACAAAAGGGTTACAGTAACAACTTGCCCCCTTTCAATTGTAACAACGTGCCCCGGGAGGCCATTTTGAATAAACATCCCCTTCTAATCATCACCCTGTAAATATTATCAAGCAAAATGTACAGATATAAAATGCTATATATCTATCTATCATGCAGTACATTTATTATGTTTACATATTTTATACGAACCTAGCTAGAAATAAATAAACAGCCAGCTCCAAAATTACTTTTTTCCTTAGCAACACGAAATATCACCATACACGAGAACGGATTTCACAACACTGACCAAACTCCGCTGGTATATTGAGGTGTTGGTTTTACTTCACTGCTGCCAGCATTAATGAGCTGCCATCTAGGTAACGGTCTCAAATTAAAAATAACAACCTGCCCCGTGTAACAACCAACCCCGGTCTCCCCTACGGTAGTGTCATCCGCAAACAGCGTAAAGCGCTCAGCAATTTCAAGCATAGTCAAATCATTCACATATAATAAAAAAAGGATTGGCCCCAATACAGAAGCCTGGGGCACGCCGCATGAAGTACGCTGTCTGCTAGATGACACACCATCTATGTGGACAGACAGCTCTCGGCCACACAGGTAGCTCTCGAACCACCGAAGTGCCGCGCCTCGAATCCCGTAAGCAAAGAGTTTCCTTAGCAGCACCTCGTGACTCACACAGTCAAAGACCTTTGACAAGTCACAAAACACTGCCGCAGTCGCCATTCGCTCATTTATACCCTGGAAAACCCCAGAAACTCGAACATTGCATCAGACGTGCTCCTATCAGATTGAAATCCATACTGATTTTCAGTAAGAATGTCATGGTTATTTAGGAAGGATAAGAGACGATCCTTCACTAGGCACTCAACAAGCTTAGAGAGAGTGGACAGCAAAGAAATCGGCCTATAATTTGAGGGAGTCACATCGCCGCCCTTGTAAAGAAAGAGGTATTACTTTAGCTAATTTAAAGCAACATGGAAAGGAACCAGACACAAAAGAGATATCAACAACGTGTGTTAGAGCAGCAATGGCCCTATCAGGTAGACTTTCCAGTACCCTGATAGATATTCCATCGTTAGTCGCCGCTTTTTTGTTTTTCATAGAACTTATGGTTTTTCTGATTTTACCGCCACTAGTTGGGGTAAAAATATTTAATGTATCAGTCACATTCACATTAGACATATATATTAGTGGGTCGGCGACTGGATGAAGGTCTTTAGTTAGATCATTGCCAACAGTAGTAATCGTTTAGAGAGTTAGAGTCAATATTTATTTGTGAAGATTTACTTGCTCTATTAGTAATTTCATTGACAATAGCCCATGATTCGCCTTGTTTATTTTTAGAATCAGAAAAACGTTTGGAATAATACAGTTTTTTAGCATTGCGAATGACGATTCTGTAGGTTCTCCTGTACAAGGAGTAATACGACTGGAGCATCATGTTGTCAGGATACGCTTTCCTGAGACTGTTTAAAAATCTCAGATTTGAGGCAGAAGTGCGTATCCCTCGTGTCAGCCATCTTCTTCTGTCTTTGCGCCTTGGCTTTAAATGAAGGACAGGAAAAGCGTTGTTAACAATATTTACCAAAGCACCGTGGAAAGCTCCCAGAGGATCAGCCCCTCCCATAACAGAATATCAGTTGAAAGATTCACACAGGTCACGAAATTGTTGAAAGTTATGACTGCTATAAACTCTGCCAAACCTCCTGCCCTCAAAGGAGCGAAAGCAATTCATAGGAATTATGGCCAGAATGGCATTATGATCCGAGAGATTGGGATTAAACACCTTGCAGCAGACATTCTCTTGTATGTTAGAAGCGATGTAGTCTATGGTTGTAGAGGATGTTTTAGTCACACGAGTCGAGCTTTGAACATGCATGTGAAGATCAGACGAGTCAAACAAGTTGGACAGCCTCAAGGTAGACCTGCTATCTTTATTTTCAAAATCTATGTTTAGGTCACCAGCAAGTATAATCTTATGATTTAAAGGGAATCGAGAAAGAAGGAATTCGAGCCTTTCCAAGAACACGTCCAAATCACTGCTCGGTGAACGGTAGATACACCGAAGTTTAACCGAATGAATAATAGAAAATTCAAAATTTTTTTCAATAAGTAGATTATCAAATTTATCCACACCACTAAATCGCCCAGAAGCACACT
Source organism: Pissodes strobi (assembly GCA_016904865.1). NCBI lineage: Eukaryota > Metazoa > Arthropoda > Insecta > Coleoptera > Curculionidae > Pissodes > Pissodes strobi. The sequence goes on along the minus strand of JAEQML010046082.1, from coordinate 30,957 downwards.
CATCCACCAGCGCAACAGTGCCACCATGTTCATAACTTGATCTGCTGAATTTCGAAAGGACAAAATAGCCCGGGACATAATTTTTGTTACTAGCTTTTAAGTTGAATTTAGAAGATTTATGCCTCGGTAGTCTGCGGGTATCTTGTTCTTCTTTTTTGAACAGGAAGATTGTGGTACTTAGGCGCCATTCGTCCGGAATTTTTTGATGTAAAAGGATTTTGCGAATTATGGCTGTTAGCTGCTGTTTCAGGCTTCTCCAGCCGTATTTAAGAAGTTCATTTGGAATATCGTCTGGGCCTGGACTTTTTCTGTTCTTGAGTTTCATTAATGCCGTTTCTATATCCTTTTCTTCTATTTCAGTTACTTCGTTAGTTATGATTTCTAGGGTGTCCCCAGTTCTTTAAGATACTGGACTCAAGTTTCCTTCGTTATGTGGTTTGTGCTAATAAATTCACTTGCTTATTTGCTCTGGCGTCTGATGAATTTCCACATCTGTTTTTGGAGGCCATAAAAGTCATTTTCCATTCTTCTCGAGAAGGATTTCCAATACTGTTCTTTTTTTTGCCTTACTAGTGTATAGTGGCGTTTCGTACCCTCTTATAATCATCATAGGCTTCCGGCGTTTTAGTTGTCATGTATTTTAGATAAGCCTTCCTTTTTTTGATACATTGTTCTTTGTTGACTTCGTTGCAGAACCACGGGGTTTTATTAAGGCCGTGTTTTTGTTGTTTTATATTTGGAGTGCCAAGGGCTTCTGTTGCAGCTTCTATAATGTTCAGTTTTAGTTTCTCCCAACTTTCATTCACTTCTTCGGCTTCGCTTATTGGGTTCTTGTCAACTTTCTTTTGTAATCGTTGGTACAGTTCTTTTATACTAATATCCCAAAGTGGTTAAACATTCATTTTTTGTATTTGTGTTCCTGGTTCTAATTCTGCCTTATTTTTCACTTTCATCCCTAGTAGTAAGCTGTGATCACTGCCCACATCAGCCTAATTTAGGGTTCTTATATCCTGTATTTGTGTCGGGTGTACAAACCTATTAGTTACGATGTAGTCAATTGTCGATTGTTGTTATCGAGTATTTCTGAACGTGTACTTATAGTTTATTTTGTGATCAAAGAAGGTGTTATTAATTCTTAGATCATTGAGTGAGCAAACATTTATCATAAGCTGTCTGTTATCATTCAGCACCTCTTCATTCAATCGTTGTTTTACACCTGGGACTGTTTCATTGCCTATGCGAGCTTTAAAATCCCCTAGTATTATCATTGGTTGATTCTACGGTAGCATTTCGATAGTATTTTGTAATTGGTCGTAAAAGCCTTCCAGCTCTTGTTTTGGCTTGTAGCGAAGTACATTTCTTTTTTCCCAAATCGTTCTCCTTTTTCGTGCATGGTTCGTCATCTTTACATCCATCCTTGTCCGAGGCAGAGTTTCGGTTATGTGAGCCTGATGCTGTTCTTACCTTGGGCAGGGAGCTGGCCTGACCCATGAACCCTCCTCCTTTTTCCGGGCTTGAGACCGGCAACGTAATCACAGGGCTACTCGGTTCACCCCGCGATCACGCAGACGAAGTTATATTTTATAAATTTCTTTAGGCGATTGTGCCATTTCAGGAATAAGGGTGCAACACGTTTTTCTGATTGAAGTTGAAAATGAAAGCAAAGATTTTTTTTTTTTTTATTTTTTTTGTTAACTAAAAAGAAACCTAGCCCCGGAGAGATTCGCGTTACAAAGCCCGTAGCAGAGGTACGTGATAATGACGTGACAAACTAGTCATTCGATCACTAGAAATGACGTGACGGATGACGTGATTATGACGTGAAAATGACCTCCTAATGTCTCAGACCGATGACGTCATATACATGACTTTTTTGACGCCTTTTGGGACGTGTTTTTGACGACTCTTTAGACGTGATTGTCCCGTCACTAAAGGACGATATTTTTACGGAGCCTCAACCGAGAATCACAATTACATAAAAACAACTTTTTCATTTTGTCAAAATTAACTTTATTTTGTACCTGTTGTGGAAAATACAATACCTAAACTAATTATACTAAAATTTTGTCGTAAATTGAAAAGTTGTATTTTTGAAACTATACCTATTTAATGTTCTAATCGATGTTATAACAATAATTTAAATACATTTTAAGTAGGCCCTATCTGCCTAAATAAACTACCATAATCCTGCAGCCAAACTATATATAACAAGCCCTTATACTGAAGGTGAAACAAAAGGAACTTCAAATAAATAAATAATTTGAGGTGTCCGACATCCCGCCATTTTTCACTATCGTTTTTAGCCTTAAGCGTGAACTGGAAACATGGGAAAACTAAGGAGGATTGTCTCTGGAGGAAATAAATTGATTCACTTAAGTACCAGCTTAGAACAATATATCAAATGCATTACAATAACAACAATTATTATTATAAATAAATGGTCAAAACATCGATCGTCAAAAATGCCACATTCCACCTACGCCAGACGCCTACGCCGAAAACGAAATAACGAAGGGAAAGCGAAGACGCGAAGACCAACCAATACGAAGGCCGAAAAGGCAAAATGGCGAATCGCGGACAGCGACCGGTGACAGACGCGCAGGGAAAGCACCGGGTTGGCTAGGTTATATCACTGAGTGGCGCCGACTTCAAATAAAGAGCGCCTAGATTTAAAAAATAAATATTGAGAGCTATTTAAAATATACAAATTGTTTAAAAATACAATTAAACTAGGACCTACTTTTTACGCAAAATATAAACCTTATTGGTCGTGGTTGACATTAAAAAAATAACATTATATAGGTACCTAATATATGTAGGTATTTATCCAATGCAAACCAAACCTGGTCAATATTTTACAAATTTAAATAAAAACAGGTTTGCAAAAAGTTGGTTCTCGTAAAATGTATTTGTAATATACCTATATAAAATAATACATTACTTTTTCTTGATGTTATATGAAATGACCAAAAAATTACGTGGCTATGACGTTATTTTACTGACGATCTTTTCACGTGAGTTTTATCACGTCTTAATGACGTGCTTTTTTGGTTAGCTGACGAGTTACGACGAGGTGTCACTTGAAAATGAGGTCATTATCACGTACCTCTGCTACCTGGGTTGTCGTGGGGTCGTTTGAGCGCCACCCGTTCTCGCCAGCTAAACGGAAAAAGCTCTGCGGGTGTGGTGCAGGGTGACTAGGTCAGCTCAAGAAAATCAACAGATACTTCATTTCAAACTATCCAGAAAACTAGAAAAATTGTGGCACCATAATCAACTAACTTAACCTATCAAGAAAACACACTCTAAAGGCTCTGGCACACAGAACGCGGTGTGTCGCGGCGGGCAGCGATATTGGACCGCAGCGACAAAGCGATAATTTTATATTACACGGAAATGTATGATAACAGTCACACTGAAGGCGGTCTATCGCGGCGTGCTAGTTTAGATCGCGACGACGAGCGATACACTTGTACAAAATCATAGATTTTCGCGCGTTTTTAAGAATAGTTTCATGCATCAATCAATCTGGATAAAAAGGTTCAATTAAAATGTGGTTAAATAAGGACAAAAGAATGTTAAATGACTGTTAAAGTAATTGATAAAATAAACAGAGTACAATGTGAAGATTGTACAGAGACCAATTCAGTTGGAAATACTCGGTTCTATATGCCTTACCACTAAATGCACTAAATACTACTTATCAAAGTGATCACTTGACGCTGACAAAGCTTCTTACAACTAGGTATGCGTGCGCTAATAGCTGCACTGATTTTAGATGTAGCAATCTTAGTATGTAGCCACGAACGGCTTGAAGGGTATGCGCTGGTAAATAAGGCAGCTTCTTCTAATACAATGGTTTACTAATTAAACTTTAAAATTATTACACAAATTCTTGGTAATTCTATAATCAAAAATGAGACACGTAACTTTCGCTTTCTAGTCTGAAAGCTGTCTGACAGCAGCATAGAAAATACATTACAGGGAGACAGCAGTACGATCTCGATTCGTTTCGGATAGCGCGGAGCGGTGGCGCTATATTCAAATAATTTGAATTGATGGCAGTAATATTTCTTAGAGAAATAATGGCGTGTAATTTTGAAAACTTAAAATAATATACACGTATGATCGTACATACCGCCGACCTTGAAACATAAACTTGTTTCAACAAAGCATTTTAAATCTAATAGACAAAGTTATACGTCTAAACATTAGACCAGTTGAATACAATTAAAATAAATAAGTAACTAACTTTAACGTTAACTAACGCGATTGACAACGAATAAAATCTAGTACCTAGTTTACAAAAGAACCTATGGATAACTTAATTGAAAACGTTGTAATACAAATCTACGACAGTTTTTGGCATACAAACACATAATAACTAATACTAACTTATATTATTGGTTTGTAAATTGTCATTTTCGGGAAGAGGACATATCTTACTTAATGGGCGCTTAGCACAAGTTCCGTTACTAAACCGCACAGTAACCACTCTTATTATATTATCACGTCCAGGGTATACCTCGATCACTCTGGCCATCTTCCAATAAAGAGGTGGCACATTATCGTCTTTCACAATAACCAAGTCTCCGATGGCTAAAGTTCTCGATGCTACTTGACTCCATTTTTGTCGATTTTGTAGCTCCGACGAGTACTCTCGGGACCAGCGGTTCCAGAAGTGTTGAGTAATCTGTTGGATTCTTCGGTAGTGACTAAGACGATTTTTCAGTACTTCTGTGACATCAGGATCGGGCAGAGATACCAACGGTCTTCCAATCAAAAAATGGCCTGGTCAGAGTACAACTAAAATAACGAGTATGCTCACTGCGCATCTTTCAATTCATAAATTGGCTCGGCGTTGTATGTCCTTGACAGCTGGCGGTTGAAGCGAATGCGCGTTTTGGTCATAGACGTAGTTAAGAACAATATTTGTATTTCACTAATTTATTGAAGTTGAATGTGTTTTATATTTTTTCCCGTTTTTCTAATTAACATGTATTATTATTATATTTAATATTGCTTTTAGCATTTTTGAATAAATAAAAATATCATTCGTATTTATATTGAGCGATGGTCATATTAAAGTCGAAATAAAAGCTGTATTTATGCAAAACATAAATAACGAAAAAGAACTTACGCATAAATCATGAAAAAGAACTTAATGAACCTAAAACCTAGATCATTATGAGGTAAATTTATATTAAAAAATAAGTGTTATAAAAGGGCTACATTATAAAATCATGCGTATAAAAATACATCATTATGTATTAGCAAATTTGTTCAAAACTAAATAGGTTTGTACACCGGCATGAGTAGAGGTTGACGGAACAAAACACTATCCCTTCGTAGCAATTTCCTTTTCTTCATTGTCTGGAACGTGGGGTCTTCAAAGTGTTTGCCACACACTCTGTGGCTTTTGCGAAGATTCTCTACTTTATATAACAAATCTTCTCGGCCACAAGCAGGAAGCCATAATTTTGCTCTGAAATCAAATACAGATTTTTTAAAACTTCCATGATAAAACTACTTCATAACTAAAAGAATATCTATTGATATCAACTTCAAACACCCCAAGTTTCAAATTTGAGATAAATCGGTTGATAAATAGCAAAGTTTGCCATTTCGAATTTTAGCTAAAAAAATTATTGGAGTATTGTATTATGGTTTGTACCGTGATCATATGTAATTTTCCGTTTAAAAATATTCAGAAGTTCAATCGCAATTAACAAATATTCCATTTAAAACTTTCAGTTAATATCTGTACATTTTTTTTGTATTAGGTATATAAATTGTAACCAGGAAAACGTGTTTCGAAATGAAGAAAATTTACAGGTTCATATATTTTTCCGAAAAATTCAATTTGTAAAAAAATTATTTAATTTATTCCTTATTTTGCGACCAGCCTTTATGCACTTGTTTTACATTCTCTACAAAAACATTACACATAATACATACCTTTCGAGCTATAGGAAATTTATAAAACTGCCTGTTGAGTTGTAACTTTTGTTATTACAGCCTTAACTGCAGCAAACGGGACCGGTTTTCTCCTTCGCCCTTTGCATTTCGGTATAAAAGTTATACAAAATTAATATGAAAACAACATGCAGCACTTCACAAAAGGGCAACTCCATTCTACACGATATATTTTCAATAGAGAATAGCTCTTTTGCTATCACTGCCGCGTCAGAATTGAATTGGTACTCTGACCGCATCTTCTACTGCAATGGTCAAGTCAGATGAGAATCTCATCTGAGATTTGCGACAAGGTCATACGTCGCTTGGGATAACAACAGGCGGGAGTACGCCTACTCGTTTTTTTATTGTACTCTGGCCTGGTGTCAACGGCAATAAGTCATCAGGACTGGACGACATTGGACTAATAGGTCTGGAGTTCAGTATTGCTTCGATTTGCTGAAGTATGGTAGTGAAGTCTTCATAGTCAAGTATTGTGTCACCGATCACGCGTTTTAAATGCGTCTTAAAACTCTTGACTCCGGCCTCCCATAAACCACCAAAATTTGGTGCACGAGGTGGAATAAATTGCCAATTTACTCCCTCATTTGCCAAATTTGACTTTATAGATGCTGATTGGACCTTAAGAAAATTCTTTAATTCAGAGTTAGCACCTGTAAAGTTTGTACCATTGTCCGAAAAAATGTTTAATGGTTTACCTCTTCTAGAGACAAATCGGCGTAAACACGCTAAAAACGCCTCACTGGACAGGCTTGTTACGATCTCCAAGTGTATCGCTTTCGTTGCCATACACACAAATACACATACATAAGCTTTGATGGGCTTATAATATCGTGATTTCCTGTCCCTTAATATAAAAAAATCCAGCATAATCGCAGCCAGTATTTAAAAAAGGAGGACATTGTTTAAGACGCTCAGAGGGTAGATTACCCATTAAATAAATATAAGGTTTAGGTTTAGTTTTAAAACAGATTATACACTTATGAACAATGCGTCTTGCTAAGTTTCTGCCTGCAATGGGCCAGAAATTTTCTCTTACAGCGTATAAGAGTTGTTGAGGACCGCAATGGAAAAGATGGTTATGTTTATTAACTAGGATCAATTCTGTTAATTTATGCTTATTATGTATAAGAATTGGATGTTTTTTCGAGAAGGATAATTCTGATTGCTGCAATCTGCCGCCTACTCGAATAATGTCATTGTCTAGAATTGGAGACAGAGAGAGCACACTACTAGAGTTACTGACCCAACCTTTATTTTTTAAGTCATTTAACTCTGTACGGAATGATTGTAATTGAGAAATTTTTATCAATGTAATCATAGCTTCATCTATTTCTTTACATTGCAGCTCACCGGTTATACGATTACTCTTATTTTTTAGATTGAAAATAAATCGTTTGCAATAAGCAGTAACACGTTGCAATTTTATTAAACTTGAAAATTTATCAAAGATATTCCAATTATTTTTTTCCACATTGAAATGAACTTGAATTTTTTGTTCCGGAATTTCCTCATCAACAGAAAAACAATTCTGTGGCCAGGCTGATTTATTTAATTTTAACCAATAAGGACCTTCAAACCAAAAATCGTTATTAATTAATGATTCCGCAGAGACACCGCGAGAAATTAAATCCGCAGGATTATCAGAAGACCTTACGTGAAACCAATTTTCGGCGTTTGTTTTTTCCAATATATAACTCACTCTATTCGCGACAAACTTTTTCCAGCGATCTGTGGAACCCTTTATCCAACATAAAGTTATTGTCGAATCACTCCAATAAAAAATGTTTTGAAAGTCAATTTTTAAAGATTCTTTTATTTTTTCACCCAGTTTACAACCTAAGACTGCGCCAGCTAATTCTAGTCTAGGTATAGTTACCGGTTTTACTGGAGCAACTTTACTTTTTGCCGTTAACAATCTACTAGTACATTCACTATTCCCTAATTCGCATCGAATGTAAGCACATGCCCCATACGAGCTTTCTGACGCATCAGAAAAAAAATGAAGTTCTATAGAACTAGGATTAATAGCAAAAACATGTCTTGGGATTTTTATTTTATTGAGAAACTCTAACTCTTTACAAAACGAGATCCACCTTTCACAGATAGGACCTAAAATTTGTTCGTCCCAAGAAAATTTTGATTTCCACAGCATTTGCATTATAATCTTTGCACGAATTATTATTGGACCTAAAAGTCCTAGAATATCAAAGATTTGGCCTATTGTAGACAATATTGACCTTTTTGTAATATTTAAATTTTCAGAAAATACTTTAACTTGATATTCGATAGTATCATTATGAGCATTCCAAAAAATGCCTAAGGTCTTATTATTTTCGTCTTCTCCCAAATGCAAAATGCTGACATCCAGAGAAGAATCAATATTAAATTGTTTAAACAATTCTTTTTTATTCGATAAATATTTACGTAACTGAAATCCAGCACTTTTTAGAATTTTACTAACATTCCTTTGAATTTCAAGAAGTTCAGATTCAGAATCAGACCCACAAAGAAGATCATCAATATAGAAACAATTTTTAATGATATTGCTTGCCACGGGATATTTTTTCTCATTATCAATAGCCAGTTGCACTAAACATCGAGTAGCTAAATATGGAGATGAAGCTAAATCGTAAGTTATAACATTTAATTCATAACACTTTAAACTGTCATTTGGTTGTTCTCTCCAAAAAATTCTCTGAAATTGGCGGTCCGCCTCGTCAACAATTATCTGGCGATACATTTTTGAAATATCGGCGTTTAAGACATAAGCATGTTTTCTAAAATTTAAAATAATGGTTAACAAATCATTTTGTACCGTAGGTCCGACATGTTGGATATCATTTAAAGATTATCCACTATCGGTACTAGCTAAACCGTTAAAAACTACTCGTAAACGAGTGGTTAAACTAGTCGTTTTTATTACCTCATGATGGTTTAAGAAATATCCAGTTTTTTCACACTCTGAAAAATCTTCAATATTTTCTGAAATTAAAGACATATCCCAGCCTCTCATACTCCCGCATAAAATCAACGTACTGATTTTTAAGATCGTTGTTTTTTGATAAGCGTCGCTCTAAACATTGAAAAGCTCTAATCGCATTTTGCTTTGACTCACCGAGTTGTTCCTTATTTTCTCGAAAAGGAATCTTGATTACAAAACGCCTATCCTTATTTCGACTAAAATTATCTTTAAAATGTGATTCACAAAAATCGTCCTTTTTGCAAATATTATCACACTGTTCAATTTCCCAAAATCGCGTTAAATTTTTGTTTATTTCTTCCTCCGCTGTCAAAAATAGCGAAATACTTTTGTCAAACATTAAAGGAAAGCTTAATTCATCACCCAAAATCCAGCCCAATTTAGTAGATTGCAGCGTTAAATTTTTGCTTAACTTAATTTGACCCGATAATAAGATTTGGTAAAATAAACCAACCCCACATAATATATCTATGTCATTTTTTATATTAAAACCGGGATCTGCTAGCTTTATATCCCTAGGGATATTCAAGAAACTGCAATCGAAACTAATTACTGGCATAGGCCGTGTAATTTTTGGTAAAATCAAACACGATATTTCTTGTGAAAATTTACCCAAATGAGAACGTAAAATTAGACTTATTTTGTAATTTGACACAACAGTTTCTATATTACCAACCCCTGTAATTGAAACATTCGTCTTTTGTTTACTTATCCCCAATTTATTGCAAAAGGATTCAGTTACAAAGTTAGATTGTGAACCGGGATCTAATAAGACTCTTGCCTAAACAATTTCGTCATTTTTATTTAGAATAAAAACTTCAGCAGTAGATAACAAAGCGTATTTATTAGACTGTTGTCCTAACAAAGACAATCTCTGGGAGGACGATTGCTCTACTTCATCCAACAGTTCCTTGTCGTGAACGTCGCACGAGGAATCGTCTGTCGTAGCTTGATTCACCGCTGCAATACCAGAAAGAAAGAAATGTAATTTGCAATCTGAGGGCTGATATTTTACTGCGAAAGAAATTTTTTTGTATATATATGGGATATAGAGGGCAAAATTTTCCAGCGCCACAAATATATTAATTACATAATTTCAGTCTATTTACTTCCAAATTTCTTTTTCCTACGCCAAACTTACAAAATGTGTTACATTTAAAAATGGAATGAAACCCTTTACAGTAAAAACACATAAACTTTTTATTATTACCTGTAGTTACGAAAGAATCAACCGTATGTTTATTTTTCTTGTAATCAAATTTAAAATTCTGCCGATTATTATCTCCTCTTACAACCTGTAATTTTTCGAGGAGTTCACATTTTTCTTTCAAAAAATCGTTTACGTTAGACATGGTGGGTAGTTCTTCACCATATTTATACGCTTCCGAACTAGAATACAACTATTGGAAGTATAGCGGTCGCTTGATTCATGATGAAGAAAGAAAATCCAGAGCGGTTATATATCCTGACTAATGAATGAAAAGAATGAAATTATCCAGCCAGCGCTTGACTTTTATTAAAATGAGAAAACAAATCAAAGCAATCAGATTAACTGGTCCGATAAACCAGTGAATAAATGTAAATTAAATTAATTAAAATCAATGAGCTACCTCAGAACTCGGCGTTCAATGTTTGATTTATATGAATAAAAGAAAACGAAGAGTGATTATACTAAATGGATAAACATAAGAAACAATGAGACACAAAGCTTATAGTACGATACCCAGATCCCGTCGTCGAACTCTGGTGGAGGCACCGGCACTTATCGATACCCTGGAGTAGGCCCACGATGGCCTCCAGTGAGGGAAACAAAAGATTGTAGCCCTTCGATAAGGGTTCTGGCCCTCCGTAAAACGTTGTAGTCCTTCGGAAAGAAAGGACTTCTGGCTCTTCAGGGCCCTCCAGAAAGAAGTTGTGGCCATTCAGAAAGAAGTTGTGGCCCTCCAGAAAAAGTTGTGGACCTTCAATAAGCTCTGGCCCTCCAGAAAAACCCTGAAATAATCCAGTACGCATTAAACGAAGTCCCCTTACTTTAATAAAAATCATAGACCCCCCCTTTTGCATAAATACGTCTTCTTTATAAAAGACATTTTCCCAGACAAAAAAAACCATGTACTTGCAATGCAATAAAGCAAATAAAAGAGATATTAAGGTTCAGACAATTTGAATATAAAAAGATAGGTATGAATCACCCCTAAAAGAATATATAAACTTCCCCATATGATCAAAATTAAAGTTGCATTAAAATAAAAATTCGGATCAGATAAAATGGAGTAGATAAGATAACACGTGAGAAAAGCAAATGGCGATATTTGTACAAAAAAAGGTAACACAGATAAGCAATCAGATCATTAATTTAGGCAAAACGATAGCGATATTTACCTCAAACTTGGACGTGAGGGTCGACTATTAGAGATTCGACGGTCTCGGTCTTATGGGACGAACGTGGAAGCCCCGATAAATAATGGAAACAAAAAAAAACGCTAGCTTCATGGCGTTCACTCGCTTCATAGGCCATAGAAAAAGAAATCCAGAGAAAATGCTTGCCTAATACAGCATGTAGAGCCCGAAAAATCGGTCGTGTTAAAACACAAATAGAAACACACAATAAATCCCCTAGCAAAAGGGTTGTATTATATCACAATACTAAATGTGTAGTTTCTAACCGCAATGGCAAACGTTCACATTACGAGCGAACTAGAGAAAGGCCTCTCCAACCTTTTCGTCAATTTGCCTTCGAGATTAAATGCTGCGTCACAAGTAGTGATGGGCGGAAACATGCCGAGTGATTCGATACAAGGAATAATTCTAAGATAATAAACGACCGAGTTCCCGTTTATTATGATGGTAACAGGACGCCGGAAGCCACGAATAGTGAGCTAAAATTACATTCTTCCAGAAATGCTAGGAAATGCTCTTACAGGAATGATAACCCTTCAAAAATCTAAATCGAGAATGACAAACACGCGATAGATAGTCCATCCCTATTATTTAGCATAAACCGCACAAAACCTAGTCTGCCGTACAGAACGAGAAATATATTTAAAGCAGAGGTCCAAAAACGATCTCCGGAATTGACGGCCGGCCCCAGGCGTTCATCAACCTAGGGTTCTCAAAAGGTAATAAAATATTCAAACTGAAATTTAAGTATGGTTCAATAAGCCAAATGCAACGTATGTGCAGGCTAACAGAATTCTTTAAAAATATAAAACGGTCGTCTGGCGGTTTCCGATGAAACAAAACAAGCCAAGCCATTTTAATAATAATGTAGATCGTTTATCAACTAAAATAAATAGTCACAACGGATCATAAAGCTAATACAAATATATAGCTAACCTATACTTAAAATATAGTTAATTCATATTAGGAAAGTGGCACTTAAAAGCAAATCGAATTAATAAATTTAGAATTAATAAACCGAGGCGATGGCAGTTTCAAGCAAATTGTTGGCAAAGCAAATTAATAAATTTTGAATTAATAAACCGATGCGTGCAAAATACAGCATAATTTTTCCCTAATTGCGGCATATAAATGAAATTTGAAATTGGCAAAATCGAACTGTTACAACTGTTTGCCATGAGTCTTGACCCTGCATGCTCTTTTTATTTCAATTTTTATGAACTGCATAGTTTGTATGGGTGTAATGGGTCCTAATTCCAATGCATTTTGGATTGGTTTGGGTAGTTTAAACTTCCGATGAAGTTTACGCGTAGCCATATTTTTATCATCTTCGTGGATGAATATCAAATAAGGGCACCTCACAAGTCAGCGATTGCGATTGGTGTTGTGGTAACAAAGTCTTTGTGATATACCCTTGTTGAAATTTTCTGCCAGACCCATTTTAAGCCTCAGCCTTCTTTACTTGCCTTTGCCGAGTAAGTTGTCTTTCGACTTTTTAAGTGTCGCCATTTTGTGCTTCTACGTGGATCCAGATAACTTTGAACCCTATTTGCTTAATTTTCAGGTCGTTCAAGTGTGCGCCTACAAATTTGGGATTCCCATGGAGAAAATTTCAGTGAAGCCAAGCTATAACGTGATATCTCCAAATGCAATGTCATCCGGAGGCAGTGTAACTTCGGAAGCTGTTGTTTACGTAAGTTATTCGATTATAATTTATATATTATTTGTCATAAAACAGTATTAAATTTACTGTTTTTTTCAGTCTCTACTTCGAGCTTGCGATGTCCTGTTGAGCCGTATTAAACCCATTCGTGACAAAAATCCAAAGGTACCTTGGGAGCAACTAATTCAGTTGTGCTACAACGCTAACGTTTCCCTCAGTGCAAATGGATTGTAAGTAAAATGCATTTTTCTACAACCGTGTGGTAATATATACTTTACCGCACTATTTTCAATTCGGTAAGTAGCACACGTGCTATAAAATAAACAATGTCGTACTGTCTTTTTTTAGAAATATTTGTATATGTCCTTGCGAGCGGTTTCAAGGATAAGTTAAAAAGTGAGCTTTAAGTAGACGGCCATTTAATAATATGGTGGGTTTGTCTTCACAGTTCGGCAATTAAGCATACTACAACCTTTAAACCTTTATTATTTTACGATACTGTTTCTTAAATGTCTGGACTAATATAATCCTATTTTTCTACTTATGATTTTGGGAATTTTAATTAACTATTCTATCATTTATTCACTAGATGACTTTAAACTCGATAATAATAGATTTAAATTTGGATTAAGGATATAGAGAGATCCTGAACTGCGGGTCCAATGGAGAGAATATTTGTGTCGGCATTTAGCTCCACGGGTAGTTGAACAAATTGGATATCAAAGGCGACTGTGGAATCATTTTACAATGATCTTGAATCTACACTCGCATCCCTATCAAATCGCGAGATGGTTCTTGTCCTTGGCGATTTTAACGCTAAAGTTGGTCAAACAGTAGAAGATGAACATCTTAAGGCACTAATTGGTAAATTCGGTCTTGCTGCCAGAAACGAAAGGGGCCAACGTCTGCTTCAATTTTGCATTGACAACAACTTCTCAATTGCCAACATCCTTTTTGCACAACACGCACGACGTTTGTATACTTGGGTCTCACCATAAGGGCGATATCAAAGACATATAATGTCTTTGGGCGATATCGCAATCAAATCGATTACGCTTTATTTAGAACAAGGTGGAAGTCATCTATCAGTCTTTGTAAAACTCTTTCAGATTCCGATTGTGGCTCGGACCATCAGCTCCTTCTTTGTGATCTCCAGCTTAAGCTGAAGGTATGTCCACGTTCTAAGCAGAAACTTTCAACGAAAATCGTTGACCCTGCCTCTTTTAGGTCAAAATGTTCTCAGATATTTCAGAGTGCCTCGATGACGGATGATAATGAATCCAATACTATGTGGTTAACATTTAAGAGTATTCTTACACAAGCTGCTCAAACAACTCAACCAAAACGCAGCACACAACCTAAACAGCCATGGATTAACATCCATATATTATCAGTCATTGGAGAATGTAGAGAGCTTAAGATCTCAGGTCTGGATTCTGACGCAAAGCAAGATCGGTATAGACAATTAACACTTGAAATCCAAAGACTCTGCCGCCAAGATAAGAACTCCTTTCTTCAAGAGCTCTGCAGGGAAATACAAGTCCACGCCAACACAGGCCATCGAAGAGAGATGTTCCTTAAGATAAAATGTCTCAATCGGAACTTTAAACCCAAAACTTGGTCAGTTGAGAACACCGATGGACATCTCATCACTAGCTTGGACGAGATTATTGAGGTGTGGCGCATATATCCGATGTTCACATTCAAGCTCCTTTTTTAAATTACGAGCGTGAGCCGGATATTGTTTTTTCGGAAGTTGAATAGGCCGTTAGGAAACTAAAAGCCGGTAAAGCTACCGGCATTGATGCGCTTTCAGCCGAAACTTTGAAGTGGGTGAAGTGATCATCTTCTTCTTCTTAAAGTGCCATGCAGATTACTGCGTAGGCGTCCATCGCTTCTCTCATCATATGATTCTATTTATTGCAGCATTTTGCAGTGCCTGGAAGTCCCGTATTCCTGTCCATTGTCGTATGTTTCGTAGCCAGGATAATTTTCTTCAACTATTCCTCTTTTTCCTCCTTCTATTTTACCTTGGAGAATAAGACGTTGGAAATGGTAACGTTCTCCACGTAGTATGTGTCCAAGGTAGCCAGTTTTTCTTCTTTTAATATTTTCGTAAAGTTCACGGTCTACTAAACTAGCTCTTCTCAGTATGTCCTCGTTCGTCACATGATCAACCCAGGATACTCTCAGCATTCGTTGCAAGGTCCACACCTCGAAGGTCTCAAGTTTGTTGATAATTCCTGTTTTCAACGTTCATGCCTCGACTCCGTACAAGAGAACGGACCAGACGTAGCACTTTACCATCCTATATCTGAGACTGAGATTTAAGTTTTTATCTGTCAAAAATTTTCTAAGTTTAAAGAACGTTGTTCGAGCTTGCTCGATTCTGCATTTTATTTCCTGATCTGAGTCCCATTTTTGGTTGATCATGCATCCCAAGTATTTAAATTGAGTGACTTGTTCAATGCTCTCTCCATTTATGGATATTGTGGTATTTGGAGTATCGTTTCTACTAATGGCCATACATTTGGTTTTACGGATGCTAATTTTCAGGCCCAATCTTTGACTTTTTTCATTGACCTTATCTAGTAGAGTTTGTAGATCATTTGCACTATCCGCTAATATCACGGTATCATCCGCATATCGAATATTGTTAATGGGAATCCCGTTTACTTTAATGCCTATGGGACTGTCGGAGATTAACTCGGTGAATGCTCTTTCCACATACAAGTTAAACAACATCGGAGACAAGATGCACCCTTGGCGGACGCCCTTTTTTATTTCAAAATCCTCAGTTGTTCCTGCATTTTGAATTCGGATTTCCACTCTTTGGTTCCAGTATAAATTACCTATAAGTCTGATATCCTTTCCATCCAGTCCCAAGTCTCTAAAATATGATATGAGGAGATCGTGTTTTACATTGTCAAATGCTTTTTCGTAGTCGATAAAACGCAAAAAGACGTCCTTTCTCTGATCCTGGCAATTCTGCACTAATGTTTGGAGACTGAATATGGCGTCTCTTGTTCCAAAACCGCTCTTAAATCCAAATTGACTAGCACCACTTACTTCCTCACACCTCCTATATAGTCTTGTATGTAGAACTCGAAGAAAGAGTTTAAGGAAATGGCTCATTAGGCCAATGAGACGATAGTCTTTACATACGGTTGCGTTGTTTGATTTCGGAAGTGTGACAAATGTAGAAAGGAGCCAGTCCTCGGGAATATGTCCAGTGTCATAAATATTGTTAAAGAGTCGGACAATGATATCAAGGTTTTGTTCGCTAACCAAATGAAACGCTTCTGAGTACATATCATCAGAGCCTGGAGCTTTGTTATTTTTCATTAGAGTTATGGCATGTTTAATGTCACTCTTTAATATACTTGGTCCTGATAGCGTTATTATTTCATTTTCGGGGTTCCCTGGTCTGGAAAAGACTAATGGTGTATTTTCTCCATGTTAGCAGTAGTTTTTCGGTGTCCAATATTATTTTATTGTTTTCATCCTTAATGAAACTTATATTTTTATTGTTATATATTCCAGCCATTTCTTTGACTTTTTTATGGAGATGGAAACTGTGTCCTAGTTTGCTTAGATTTTCTGCCTCCAAACATCTTTCAGTCAGCCAATTTTATTTTGCTGTTCTTATTTCATTTCGAATTCTTCTTTGAAGACTTTTATAGTCTGTATAGTTTTTGTTGATTTTACATTGCCTTCGTTTTTTCCATTAAATCTAAAATATCATCAGTCATCCATTTGTTTCTCGTATGACCTTTGGTGGTTGTGAGGAAGGTTTCGTTTGTTTTTTAAAAACTTCTTTGAGTTCAAGCCAGTGTTTGTTCGTATCATTTGTATTGCCAATACTTTCCAATTCGTTATTAAGATGGTTTTTATATTCTTTCCTCATCTTTAAGTAGTTTTGGTTCTAATATCTTTTTAGCGGTTTTTTCTTTGGGTCTGGACAGGCGCAGTATGTCGGCACGTAGCGGATTGTGGTCAGATTCAATATCGGCACCTGGCATTGTGGTTACTTTAGTAATGAAATTTCTAAATCTTCGATTAATGATAATGTAATCTATTTGGTTACGAATAATGTGGTGGTCATTGTCTTGCGGAGATTTCCAGGTATATAATCGTCTTGGTGGGAGTGTGAACCATGTATTTGTAATCACAAGATTGTTCTCTTCGCAGTACTGAATTAACCTTTCACCTCTTTCGTTTCTTTCACCTAAGCCGTAATCACCAACCACTGATCCCATTCTACCCTTACCAACTTTAGCATTCAAATCTCCTAGAATTATATTGATTTCGTTCGTTTTTGTTAGTCTTAGGGCAATATCAAGTTGTCTGTAAAAATCTTCAATTTAGTCTTCTGATTTGTCTGCCGTTGGGGCATAAACCTGTATAATATTGATGTTCATGGGTCTACCAAACAGTTGAATTAGGAGTGCTCTTTCAGAAAGTGGGATGAAGGTCTTTACTGACTTTTGTATGTTTTCATCCATTAAGATGCCAACGCCATGCTGATGGTCTCGCTCGGTATTATTGGTACCTGAGTAGTATAGTATTTTACCTTTTGATCTAATCATTCCATTTCCAGGCGAGCGGATTTCGCTCACTCCGAGAATGTTTATCTTCAGTCTGTTCATCTCTTGGATAAGTTGTCGAAGTTTCCAGCTGCAAACAATGTTTTGACATTCCAAGTAGCTATTTTTGTTCTCTTATCTGGTTGAAACCGGGAAATTCTTTGCACCTCTTGACCACTTAAGGTCTGCCCGGGACTAGAGGCCATTTGTATTTGAGCTTCCAACATGATAAGAGTTGATCGGATGAATATCCTGGGAATATCCGTAAGGATCTTTAATACAGTGGGTTTCCTTTACCTTCTGTATCCCCCTGCCGTTTACCATTTACTGGCTCTTCCTCCTTTCGGGATGATTTCTCATCTCAAGGGCAAGGGATTGCCCTTACTCCTGTTGATTCTTCCACCCTGAGCTGCGTATACCGACAGTCATTCGGCGCTAGTTTTGGTCCGCCCCGGGTATTTCATTTCCTCGGTACCGCCCATATCTGGGAGGCCTTCCCCTATCCGCCACCTGGGGAGGCGCCCGATGGGGAACTAGCAACCCCTCACGGTGATCATGACGGCCTACATTTTTTACATCGTATTTGTCAGAAAATTTGGTCCTCCGGTGTCTGGCCAGACGAATGGAGCACTTCACTCTTTGTTTCGCTACTTAAAAAAGGATCTCCGAAAAACCCAGACAATTATCGTCTACTCTCATTGATCTCCCATTCAAGCAAGGTCATGTTATATATTCTGCAATCTAGTTTAGAGCGTTTTATTAGCTGGCAAATATCTCCAGAGCAGGCAGGTTTCGTAAAGGGACGTGGTACACGAGAACAGATCTTGAACTTGAGGCAAATTGTTGAGAAAGCTAGGGACCATTACTTCCCCGTCTATATCTGGTTTGTGGACTACTCTAAGGCCTTTGACAACGTAAAGCGGCCTAAACTATGGAAAATTCTTATCTCCATGGGAGTGCCTGACCACCTGATATTTCTTATACAACAGCTCTATGAGTCCAATACAGCTCGAGTAAGAATTGACGGTAACATGTCTGGTCAAACTACAACAAAGAAAGGAGTTCGCCAGGGTTGTGTTTTATCGCCGATGTTGTTTAACATCTATTCCGAGTTTGTGATGAGACGGTTGAGATGGTGGTGTAACTATTGGTGGAATCAAGATAATTTAAGGTTTGCCGACGATACTACTCTTATTGCTGCTTCTCAGGATGAATTATAAAATTTACTTAACATCTTAGAACAATATAGTGCAGCGTGTGGTCTCAGTATCAACTACAACAAGACCAAAGTCATGATCGTAGATAGGCTGATCCAGAAATCACATCAGTAGGTCGTTGTCAGGGACTCGAAAGTTTTGTATACGTCGGTTCCATGATCGACAATTCAGGTGGTTGTGAGGTTGAAATTCGTCGGCGCATTCAACAAGCACGGTCAGTCATGACAAAACTGACTAAAATATGGCGTGACAATAATATCACCAAAGCCACCAAACTGTCGCTGGTTCGGTCTTTTGTCTTTTCAATATTTTTGTCTGGCTCTGAAACTTGGACCGTTAGAAAGGCAGATCGCCACTGCATAGACGCATTTGAAATGTGGACCTGGAGGAGAATGCTAAGAGTCCCTTATACAGCCCACCGAACTAACGTTTCTATATTAAGCGAACTTAGCGGAAGGCGTCGTGGCCGTTCCCCTACACGTTGGGCGGATGCGACAAAACAATTGCTAGATATTAGTGTCACAAGAGCAACCGAACTGACAAATAATCGCGAAAGATGGCGAAATACAATTTTCAAAGCAATTGACAATCTTCGTGTCCGCAATCCTCCAGTTGTGACCTAGTACATTTTGAGTTCACAACATGTCTGGCAAGACATTGTGACTATGATGATGATGATGAACCCAAACTAACCTAAATCATTAGATTTTCTTTAAGTCTATAGGGTGTTATACAATTTATTATGTGCTATTCTAATCCTAATACTATTGGCGTTGGATGCCAATTTATCACGTTCGATTCTAAGATAAAACTACTTGACAGATGGCGCTGGACGACGGTTTATAAACAAGTTAATATTTACCAAGAAGAATTGAACTGCGATCAGATGTCTACCATGCAGTCCGGTCGTCACCAGTCCTCGTAATGGCTCAGGCAGCACCGTCTGCAATCGAACACCAGGCTCAGCTCGTCTCAGGGAGGGTTGGTTCGAACTATCTTTTCCCAATATCAAGTTCCGTAGTGTTGTAACTAAATAAGGAATTGAATCAAAATAAGTAATAGTCCAAGTCGGGGTTGGACGCCACCAAGTTTACTTTTGTTGGCAAGCCCTATCGATGTTAAACGGACAAAGAAAAAAAAACTTGGAAATAAAAAGAAATTAAGTTCAAATTCTATTGTCGAAATACGTAAAGAATTACCTGTCGAAGACTACGCTATCTGCTTGGTCACCATTCAACATCTACATACTCTCATACACCCTAAATAATACCAAGCATTTGAGGCCAATACTTTATTTTGAATAGTAAAATATAGCAAGCTCCTCTAGCCTATTAAGTAGTTTCCCTGGATAGAAAGTAGCCAGCTACCCCGTAGTGAAATTTCGAAATGACTCGGTCTACTGACTGACTAGACACACCCCCTAGTCAACCTTGACAGTTTGATGTAAAACATTTGAAGGTATCAAATGAAAGGTTATAAAATTTCGAAAGTTCACTTCTTCGAAACGCTTTGCTGCAACCTGCAACCTAGACGGTGATAGAAATACCGAATTTGTCACATAGACTATACTAAGTTAATTTAACTCGGTTAGTATAGCCTTTCCAAAAACCCAAGTTGCAAGTTTCAACAAAAGAACGTATTCCTCAAAAAGGAAACAATGTTATGTTCGATTGTCAAAGCCAAAATTAAAGTAAAAGATAATAAAATGGATTAACTTCCTCGGATATAAAATGTACTAGGGATAGTCCATAAATCTAGCACCCGTAAGAAGTAAGTAATGATTCTAAGCTAGCGTAGCAACACTTCACAAAAGGGTATTTAAATATGTATAATTCAGTAGATTATGCTGTATGCTATTACTTACTAAAAAATTAATGAATCGTTTTCGACAAATGATCGAGTACTAGATTATGTGTAACACGTAAAAGTCTATGCAAAGTATTAAATATTCCTGGCACAATAATACTGTCCAAGTGTAGTAATATAAATATAAAATTAGACTTATCTCGTGTAACAGCGTCAAACTCCCGAGGTTATATCCGAGAATTAGCCATCATTCTTCTCTGAATGTCAAAACAGTGCTGAATGTCAAAACTGATCTACAGGGAAACAGTCATAGAACCCGCAAAAAAGCGCTACCGGAACTCCACCGTAGAATACAGCTACTAAAGCCATTTTCAAAAACTAGGTCCAAAAACCAGCTTCAAGAAAAAACCAGCTCCAAAAAAAAACCCTAAAAGCGTAAATTAAACCATAACAACAACATAACACGAAATTTACAAAAATGCAAACTCGGCCCCAAATATCTACTTGAAATTCTACATTCGAACAACTTGAAATCACTTACCCATAACTAGGGGTTTACCAAACCTTCCTGGGTATCTTGAGAAGGACAACGGTCTATATTGCCATTACGGCGGTTGCTAAGACTTAATTCCCACGCAACTGACCTTTCCTCCGGAGCCCTAATCGACTTCCAGTCTACTTCATGTACAAAATACGGACACTCCTCGAGGACTATCTCTCTACCCAAGGGAACTTCTTTGGCTAATGATTAAACAAAAGCCTTCCAAAATCAATAACAACAGTTTTTCTTCTGTTTCCTGTCCTCCTACTGGATCAAAATATCGGAAACAAATCTGTAAACACGTCAATCACTATCAGCTGACGTTCAACTAAAAATCCTCTTATGTCAATCAAAATACTACCTGTCAGAAACCCTAGACAGGTACAAACTTATCGAGAAAAGACAATAGAGATGGTCGACCAAGTCGATATTCCTCCCCAAAATAACCTTTATAAATAAGAGAATTTTCACCCGTAATAAATTCATGCCCATAAAACGTTTTGCTCTCTGCCCTGGTGTTGTTCGTCAGCTGCTGACAGATGTTCTGTGGTGCCTACTACTACAAGTTCTTCTTGACACTGGAGAAGGCGTTGTCGTCCCCACGCCCACGTGGACAGTAACAGAATATTTATTTGTGTTGTTTACGTTAACTTTTAATAGATGATTTTTTTTTATTAAACAATAGCTATTCAGAAGATGAACCTAACATACAAGACTATCCGATTTTCGCCGTCTGCGCTCTGGAATTGGAAGTGGATATTTTGACAGGAAAACATGAAATACTTCGAGTGGATATTCTGGAAGACGTTGGTCAAAGTATGAGTCCCTTAATAGACATAGGTAATATTTATATTAGTTTGGGTTAGAATTATCAAATTGTTGTCAGTAGCTGTACATAATCTAGGTATTGAAATCGATATTGGACTGGTTGATCAACTAAGAGAGGACGCCGGCGGGCGCGGGTTGTATCTTAGAAATTATTCCTCCCACAGCTTTGGTAAAATACCATATATAGTAAACGTTGCCATCGTAGGGCGTAACACTAATATATAAGCTATGTCAAAAGGAAAGTAAACATATGCTAATTTTAGTTAGATTTAATGATTACCTAAGTGCTCAAAAAGTTTCCCATTGTGCGGCTGTTGCTTATTGGCGTGTTAAAATTTTAGGTCAACTGGAAGGGGCGTTTGTTATGGGATTAGGATTCCATTCATCCGAGGAGCTGGTATACAGTCCAGCCGGACAACTAATGACTGATCGCACGTGGACTTTCAAGCCACCTGGAGCTAAGGATATACCCCAAGACTTCAGGATACGATTCTCGAATAATACTTTTAATCCCGTTGGAGTGTTGAAATCAAAAGGTGAATAATCAGTATTAAGTAATAATCAAACTTAATTTGTCATAGCAATGTTAATAATCTAACGCAAAAATTAGATATAAAGGCCCTGCTATCGGCGAACCAACGAACTTGGTTAAGTAGATATTGAGAAACAAGCTAATTTATTTTAATAATAAGGTAGTTGTAGTATCTGCATTTCTTTCACAGTCAACGTTTTAAAATTCCCACATTTCAGGAAACCAAACTGTTATATGTTCGATTTTAGTTAAGTTACGAAATAAACAGAAACTGTAATTAAGGCTGGATAAGTGGCAGATTTTTACCCAAAAGTCGTTAAAAAACAAGGATTCGGCGCCCTCTTGAATGGCAATTGTTGCGCACTTAAAGAAATGTATATATAAGTAGGTACTTACCGATTCTAGAAGAGTAAATCATTAAGACAGTTTATTGTAACTACAAATCAATAAAGTTGTAAAAAAAGTTCACGAGAAGTTCAAAAACGTTCAAAAAGTATAAAAGTTTGATGGCAAAAAGGGTTATTGTACATATTTTTGTCGGTAGTTAGCACTTCGACCTTGCCGTTTCCTAGTTTTTAAAGTGAAATTCTATTCGCCTGTTTTTGTCCAAAGTAAATTTTCAATAACTTTTTCATTAAAATCTAGAATTCGTTTGACCATAACACTCTCAATATTTATCATAGCCAAAGCATTTAGTCTATCATTACCCATTGAATTCCTTAAATATATTTTATTCAACTTCCAAGTTGAAAAGCTCCTTTCTGCTTCCTCTGTGGCCATCGGTATAGTCACAAGTATTCCCAATGCCAGTCCCGGATTTACAATAAAATTTAATGTCTCTAAACTACCTTAGATTTCTTCATTTTGACATCAGGGATCAGGTGATTTCAGTTCATTAATCATTCCAGTTACTGTGAGAACGACCGCGCATGCAGCGCACTCCATATGTTATTTCATTATTATTATGGATCATTATATATAAACTATATAAATTAATTATTTAATTAGCGGTGTGTGTGCGAAGATGTTTCTTGACACGGTTCTTGAATAGTTGTAGGTGGTAATTAGAGGGAAACAGATGTCCTGGAAGTGAGTTCCACAGTGGTGCAGTGCGCCAGACAAAGGAGTTCATGTAAAGCGATATTCTAGGTGTTTCCAGTTGTACGACGAACTGGTGCGCTCTTGCCATCTGTTCTGACTGTCTGACAGACGTTGCCAGGAGCGGGATGAGGCGGCCCAAATCCTGGGAATAGCTGCCGTGAAACTATCTGTAAAACAGGGACATCTCGGCCACATGCCTGCGGTGTTCCAGAATATCCAGATTCCGGGTCAACTCCAGGTGACCGACAAGATGCACAGCTCTCTTCTGAATGGAATCCAGCAGTTTTAGGGTGTGCTTTGGTGTGGCACCCCAAATGTGTGAGCAATATTCCAAGCACGGTCTTATTTGCGCTTTGTAGAGCAAGACCAACTGCTGCGGTGTATACAGTTTTTTGTTGCGAAATAGCGCATCAAGTTTCTGGGAGGCTAATTTTGCGATGTTAGCAACGTGGTTATACCAGGACAAATTGCTGTTGACTGAGACACCCAGCAGTCCGATTGACGAGGATGAAGGAATGGTCGATCCTGTCATAATGATGTCAGGGCTCGCCGTATAGGCCCTCTTGGTAAATGTGGTTGCTTGGGTCTTTGCTGCATTGAACTGGACCAAATATCTGTCGCCTCAAGTTTAAACTTTTTCCAGATCTTGATTAATTGCTGTAATCTGCTAAATTGGGAGACAAGAGTACTGTCATCTGCAAAACTGTAAACAGGATTATTCGTTTCGGTCAGCAGGTCATTAATATAGATGAGGAACAGAGTTGGTGAAAGTATTGCGCCCTGAAGCACGCCCGCGTTGATGGTGAATGTCTGAGATGTGTCCATCAACTACAACGTGCAGAGATCGGTTCTTAAGGAAACTGGCAAGCCAGCTGCAGAGAGAGGCTGGCAGTCCGAAGAAGGCAGTTTGTTGAGCAGTCCGTCATGCCAAACTCTGTCGAATGCCTTCGAAATATCCAACGCAATCGCTCGAGACTCTCCGTAGTTCTCCCTGTCGATCTCTCTTTGCGAAAGCCATATTGATTATCGCTGATTATTCTGTTGTTCTCGACGTACTTGAGCAGTTGCTGATTGACTACACGTTCCATGACTTTGGATATTATTAGAAGCAAGGCAATTGGGCGATAGTTTGAGGGCGTGGTTTTCTTGCCTTTTTTGGAACAGGTTGCACTCGAGCGACTTCCCAAGAAGATGGGTAAATCCAGAGAAAGAGCCTGGAAAAAACGGGCGTTAGTTCGTTGGCGCAATTCTTTGACACGATGGCAAGTATTCTGTCCGGTCCTGATGCCTTGTGCGTATCTAGTTCTTTAAGGATTTTACGAATATTACGGTGATGAAACTTGACTTCTGTCATGGTAGAGTTGATGTTCGATATGGTGGGGAGAGCTTTGCCTTGGGGACGTCTAAGGTAGAGTGCGATGAAAACATTTTGGCGAGTATTTTTGCTCCTTCCTTGTCTGTAGTCGCCGTGATGCCACGTTCATCTGTCAAAGGTGGGAGAGACAATTTTGTAAAGTTATTGTTCACTTACTGCCTTTGCTACCGACCAGAAACTCCTGGAGCCACTGCGACATTGCAAGAGTTTATTCCTGATCCTTAAGATATAAAAGTTAAACGAAATGACGTGCATTGTTCTCGTCTTTTAAAATGTTAATATTCATTATTCATAAGGGGGGATATATCCCCCATATGCCCCCGTGGCTACGCCACTGCAGAGTGCCATGGGGATTGCTTCCTTACGAGACCTAAGACCGAATATTATATGCGCCACCTGTACGATGGGGAGATCGAGAGAATTTACATAGCCAATGCCTCGGAGACCGCTCTCTTTCGAGATTAAAAGCCTCTGAAGTGATGGCGAATTTTTGGCGATTAAGCACCGGGTTAAGCGCCTGAACGATTAAAATAGAATGAAGTTAAATAAAACCTTATGCTTTCAGGGTGGGTTTAATATAAGACATATTTGTGACAATGAGTATTTTATACCTAAATTGGTACATTACCAGCGGCTAATCAGTATGGAGAAGATCGTGGAAAAGATACAAATGTATATTAGGCTAGAATACTCACTGACGTGACAAGTTTTTATGAGCCGCGTTATAAGGGCTTTGAAAGAAATTCGTAAAATAATAAATGTTTCTATATTTTACTAAAACATGAACCTCTTTCTGGAAGCCTCTGGTGATGGAAATTTATTTTAATAATAACATAGGCGTAGGGTCTGCATTCCTTTCAGAATTAACGTTTTAAAATGCTCAAATTTCAAGAAACAACCAGAGACTGTAATCGAGATTAAATCAGTCATCTTTCCGATGGGGCTGAGATGGCTGATTTTAATTTAGAGTTTTTACATGACCGAGTGCCACGGGGAAACGACTGAATTTAACAAGCCCCTGTATATCTATTCTATCGATCTGACCAAAGCGTTTGATAAATATAATTAAATTAAGCGGTTGATAGATATAATTAAATTAAAAATTTAAAAAGGATATGCTTATTACATAAGTACTGCAGAGCGGAGTCTCCTAAGTGATCCTAAGTATTTCTGGTCCTACATTCGCAATCAAAAGAATGATGCTGATATACCTGCTCAAGTGTCCTATAATGATCTTTCTGCATCTGGCACAGAAAATATTGCAAGCCTGTTTGTTCAGTACTTTAGTTCTGTTTTTATGACTGAAGTCCCTGCCTATCTGGATAAGATCCCTCCTAAAGATTATTTTTGTAATAGGGCCTTTTCGGAACAAGAGATTATTAGGAAAGCCATTAAAAAACTAAAGGGCAACAGATCTGTTGAACCTGATGGGGTCCCTGGATATATAGTTAAGGGCTGTGGCGATTTATTGGTAGAGCTTCTTCATATTTTTAACCTTAGTCTACAAAGTTCAACCTATCCTACAGATTGGCGTATAAGTAAGGTAATTCCATTACATAAAAAGGGTCTAAGCATGAAATAGTAAATTATCGACCTGTCACTATCCTAAATGTAGTATATAAGGTTTTTGAGATAGCCCTATTTTGATCGATTATATGATGACGTTAAGTATAATATATCTAAATACCAACATGGCTTTTTACCAAATAAATCTACATTAACAAATTTAATTACATTTTGTCAGTTTGTTCATAATTCATTTAATAAGAGAAAGCAAGTTGATGTAATTTATACAGATATGGAGAAGGCATTTGATAGGGTAAAACATAGTCTTATAATAAAATCTCTTTATCAGAATAATGTAACTAGTAATTTAATCGACTTGATTAGCTCTTAATTGTTGAATAGGCAGCAGTATGTCGAGATCAAGGGTGCCAAATCTGATGTTTATATGAGTACGTCTGGAGTTCCCCAAGGTTCCAATTTGGGACCTTTATTGTTTTTGATTGCTATTAATGACAGAGTATGTTCTGTTGTTGGGAATTCAGAAACCTTACTTTTTGCCAATGATTTTAAAATGTATTTGGAAATAGATTCTATCGAGGATTGTGTTCGTTTACAAGCAAGTTTGTATAATGTTGTAGACTGGTGTAATGCAAATGCATTTGGCTTCAATAGTAAAAAGTGTTCTGCTATGTCTTACACTCAATAGAAGTATAGTTGAATATACTTATAATTTTAATGGTACACTGCTTGAGGGTTCCAACAATGAGAAGGACTTGGGTGTTATAGTTGACTGAAATCTGGCTTTTATGGATCACATTATCAATATGGTGAATCGGGCACATGGAACAATGGGCTTCATCATCAGGTCCTCTAAAAGTTTTCGTGCAGCGTAAATTTCTCATTTATATGTTTTTTAGGAAATTTGGTTATTATCCAAAACAAGGTTACAATCATAAGTTGTTATTAGAGAAATTTAATAGATTATCTTTGGAAAATCGGCGTATTAAAATTTGCCTGATATATCTTTATAAAATTTTAACAAACAAAATTACTTCTCCAGAATTACTTTCAATGCTTCCATTCTTTGTAAATGTTGGAAATACAAGACAAAGAAAGACTTTCTTTCAATTTGGATTTTCCTAGGACAAACATGTATAAAAACTCCCCCATCTACAAAATGTGTAATTATTTTAATGTTTATGCTGGTGACTTAGCTTTAGCTATACTTAATGTAGAAGCTTATACAAATCTTATGGAGGATATACTGTATGCCTCTCAGACTCAGGCGCATTATAAGATCCTTTACACAAACAGTGCACTATATAAAAATCGGCCTTTCCCATTGGTCGATTCGCATGGCCCTCCGCTCGCTTCGCTCGCTACGGGGGCTCAAGAAAAGGAAACTAACCAGGTGCTAACCCAATATAACCCAAGACATACCCAAACTCAAGAAAAAAAGCTGTTTAGAAACATAATCTTTAAAAAATAATAAAAAAGGCAACGGGGTTCGAACCCGCGTTTTCCAGGTGAGAGCCAATGATCTACACCACTACACCATCAGAGCTCGTGCCACAAATTGATTGCGTCACGCAGACATATAGTAATACGAGATGGATCGACCAATAGGAGAGGGCGATTTTTACATAGTGCACTATTTGTGTAAAGGATCTTTAAATGCGACTCAGGCCTGAGTAATGGTGGTATTTGCATTTGTTTTGTGGACTGATAAGTTTTTGTTGAGCATTAGGGTAATACATACTTATATTTGTACCTTGTATATGGTGTATGTAATTGGCTTTTGGGCTGTTGATGCTGTACTTAATAAATAAATAAATAAAATCATCATAAACCGTCTCAAAACTCCAACGAAATACCGCTTTCCTATCTAATATGATACTTATTTAAATTAGTATCGTGTTCATACCTTAAGAAGGTTTTGAACGAGAACGTTTTGATTCATTATATAACTGCAATTTAAATTACATTAATTTGGTGAAGGTTCTTCACACTTTCAATTTGATCAACCATTACTTACTTGTAATAAAATCAATTTTCAGCAATTGCGGAACCACCTACATGCTTGAGCATATCGTTACCGCTTGCTCTACGCAATGCTTTGGCATCGGCGAGGAAAGAGGCTTCTTCCACTGCAGTGCCTTGGTACCCGCTGGGTAAGTCTACAAGCCTCACTTAGAAAAAAACATACTTTATAGTATTCTATCTTAGTTTTATCAAGAAAATATTCTATTTGAAAATGGAATTTTTGTTTTTATCTTTCTGTCCCTATTCATACAAACAGCAGGTATATAATATATTAATATATTTTCTTGCAGAGGGACCATCAACGGTTGACCATACACTGGTAAACACTCTTAACGACTATAAGCAATTCACTTTGTGATGTTGACGTGTATTTCTAATTAAAAAAAATATTGTATTATTATATAAATTAGTATATAAGTTTTATATTGAGTTTTATTGCTATTATCAATTAAAATAGAATATTTCAACGAATCAATATCTAGTAATCTCTTTGGCCAATACCTACACTCCTAAATTTAAATTAGTTCTTAGTGATGCCGGTAGCCGTCTCGTATCGTTTCGACTCTAGATTTATCTCGCCTAGTAAATCTAGACGAGACTAGATCAACGGCTAGCCTTGTCTCATCTAGCCTCGTCTCGATTATGAAAATAAATAAATATTTTAAAAAGCGGAAATATAGGTATTTAAAACATTTAATTCACATTTTTAAACACGTAACATTAAAAAAAATGTAAAATAAGTATTTAAGAAAATCTTATAACTTCTCAAATTTATATGTAAAACATCTTACCAATTAAATTATAAATACTAAAATAAAATAAAATTTACTAACATAGTTGAAAATTTGCATGTAATTATATAAAATATCCATTTAATCTTATAAGAAAGAAAATCTTAGGAATTTTAATCTTAACAACCTTAAATTCGCAATATAAATAATTCATAAAAGTATTCTTTTTTTATGAAAGAATTTATTTAAAGATTTTTTTTATGTACATAAATTTATTATTTATTAAATCAAAAATTTTAATGAAATACCGAAATAATTTTATTTATGTTACACATAAACTCTATTTTAAATTTATTATTTATTATATCAACATTTTTTACAAAATACCGATATAATTTTATTTATATTATATATACACTTTTTTACATAAAAGTGTTCTTTTGACGAAGCCGTTTATGTAAATTTATAATGAAATGCATTTAAATAAAAGCATATAAAACTTTTTCCTTTTATTTTTTTATAATTAGTTTTATCAAAGTTGTAATTTTTATAAAAATTATGAAAGCGGTAATCTTCATAAAAATTAGCTCGGAATAGTTGATTCATTATTTCGTAGATTGTTTTTATGAAAACTGTAATTTTTATAAAAATTATCTAGGGATAGTGAATTCGTTATTTTGATGATTATTGTTTTTAAGCGGTAATTCTCATAAAAATTAGCTAGGAATTGTTGATCCGTTATTATTTTGATGATTGTTTTTACGAAAAGGGTAGTTTTTATAAAAATTAGCTGGGAAGAGTGCATTCGTTATTTTGATAAACATTTTTATAAGAGCTGCAATTTTTATAAAAATGGCCTCATTATTTTTATAAACTTATGAGAGCGGTAATTTTTGAAAAAAAATGCTAGCAATAGTGGATTAATTATTTTGATAAACATTTTTATGAAAGCGATAATTTTTATAAAAATTAGGTAGGAATAGTGGATTCATTATTTTTATAAATATTTTTATGAAAGTGATATTGTATAAAAATTACCTAGTGGATTCGTTATTTTGATGATTATTTTTATGAAAGCGATAATTTTTATAAAAATTAGCTAGGATTCATTATTTTTATAAACTTTTGATCAGAGCGGTAATTTTTGAAAAAATTGATTATCAAAATAGTTGATACATATTTTTATGACAGCGATAATTTTTATAAAAATTGGCTAGGAATAGTGGGTTTGTTCTGTAAACATTTCTATGAAAGCGGTAATCTTCAGTTTTTATGAAAACTGTAATTTTTATAAAAATCAGCTACGAATAGTAAATTTGTTATTTTGATGATAATTTTTTAAGCGGTAATTTTCATAAAAAATAGCTAGGAACTGCTGATCCGTTATTTTGATGAGTGTTTTTATGAAAAGGGTAGTTTTGTAAAAATTAGCTAGGAAGAGTGCAATCGTTACTTTGATAAACATTTTTATAAAGGCTGTAATTTTTATAAAAATGAGCTAGGAATATGTAGTGGATTCGTCATTTTGATAAACATTTTTATGAACGCGATAATGTTTATAAAAATCAGCTAGTGGATCCGTTATTTTGATGATTATTTTTATGAAAGCGGTATATATATATACAACAGGAAAAGGTTTAATGCGGATCGATATAAATATATATAAAGG